>OW804102.1:42796909-43025623 GCA_942159475.1 Sthenelais limicola
TGATTTTGTGCCTGTTGCTGATTATTAGGAGGGATTGGATTCTGAGGTTGAACATTTATTGGAGCTGGGTTCTGCTGTTGCTGCGGTGGGTCCTGAGCTCTTTGACTATTAACTATCTGCTGATCACCTTCCCCGTGACCTTGATGGTTCAATTGTTCTCGTTGCTGACCATCTACCGCCGATGGTTGTCCCCCGCCAGCTGCTTGCACTGGAGGTGACAGTGCTTGCAACCCCTGTGCTGGTTCAACCTCAGCTCCCGCAGGCGCAATTATTGCCTCATCTGCCATATCTCCCAGCTCCAGAGACTCCGTTGACTCTTCAAAATTCAAGCTTTTCTGTAGATAATAGTCAATGGTATTTGAATCACTTGAATGCTCTGAGGGCTCTGGTGCTAAACATAACCTGGCCAAGTCCTCCAGGGGATACAGATGTTTTGGTCGTTGCACATGTTTCTTTTTCTCTGCAGTTACCAACCGTTCTGGGGGAATTGGCGCAACCTGGGCCTCATATCGCCTTGATCTTAACTATTTGTGAATTATTTCCCAGGCTTTTCCAGCCATTTCCCCTGTCTCCTCATTGTCGTTTTCATTTCACTTTACCTAACCATAGCAGTGGTATCTATCCAGTGTCAGAGCGGTATCCTGCTCCTCCCTTTCTGATCCACTGCTCCAGCCTCTCTACTCCCGGGCTGGATCTCTTAACTCATGGCGCTGCTTGTAGCCACCTATAAATAGGTGACTGCAGCATGGCTCCCCCGGCCAGCCATGTATACAATATTAAAGGAGTTTCTTAATAAATTGTTTTTTTCCTTTCTCACTCACTCAGTGTGTCGATCACTACCTAGAATCTTAATCCATTGTTCTCCACCATTGATAGATCGTTCTGTAGAAGTATTATATATCTCTTTAAAGGACAACACTTAACAACGATGTTCACTTCCTGAGTGCCCAACCAATAGTGTCTTTATGTATATCTTGGATTCCTGAACTTCATACATTTCCTCGTGCTCCGCCCTGTGGGGCTCAATGGTACTACTCACTAGTCATGCCGACATCTCACTAGGTAGGGATGAGAGGGCTTCAGTAGCAGGTATTTTGTCCCCAATAGGTAAGGATATCAATGTGTAATAGTAAATATCCAACATATCCTACGCTTTTCTTTTTGGAATAGCCTTTTCCTTTTCTAAAACATTCCAACACATAATCAACATGACATATGGATATGTTAATTTACTCCACGTTGGTGTATGTACAACATGCTATTTGTATGGGCGAAATACACACGTGAAGGATGGGAGTAGTACCAAGTGTTCCCATTGGTTGCTCAGTCACATGATCATATTGTTGTCATCGACCAATCAGATCACAGCTTTCTCCTGGGTTTTGGGCGGCTGGTCCAAACATAAGTCAAGTCAAGATCGATGGCTGTATTTGTTTTTGTAAGTAAAATGCCTTTGTTATTCTTTAATATCCTTGAACATAGCAACGTGGGAGTAAATATAATACCTTAATTTGAATGTGGTACTCCGGACACTGAGGAGATCTTAGATTTGGGATATTCTTCCTGTCACATCCAACAGAGATGGAAAGAGAAGGCATAGAGAGGGAGGGAGGCAGGGAGTGCGAGAGAGAGGGGTGTGTATGGTGGTTGAGGGTTGCATGGATAGGGTAAAAAGGCATAGACCAAGGGGGAGAGAGGCTTCCCATGTACAAATAAACAATATTTCTGAAAAAATATACATTGTTTAATTACATATAAAGCATACAGAATAAATCAGATAAATCACTGTTTGGTCTTCATCCCCTGGAATATCACATTTGTTGCAACCATGCAAGACACTAAGCCATTGGCTTTGTGTGTTGTGAAGTAGCAACTTGTGCAATATTCCCACTTCTCCCTCACTATTGACCCATTGTTATGTACAGTGAGCCCAATGTTAACCTTGTTTCAGAATATGAAAGGATAATGAGTATGCAGATATACAGTTAGCATATCTATTCCATATGCCGTGACGGCTCTATGAGTACAAGATACTCTGCAAGTGTTAGGAAAGACAACCCCTTGCAGTAGTTCAAGGGGGTATACCGGTAGCTACTGCATCATCAGAGTCTAGCACAGGCCCTCTATGTTACTCCATAACTTGAAGGTACAAGACCACAACTGGTCTTGTCCCCTACAAGACCAGTTGTGGTCTTGTACCCTCATGTAGGGTGGTCCTAGAGGGTGCAAACCATACATTACATATGCATGTAAGGGGTTCATTGCTAGTAAATTTGACATTAGTCATGGCTGTGCATTTTGTTTGTATGATTTATACAATTTTTGCCTATACTCAATAAAGAAACATGGTATAGATATTTGACATCCGTTCAATCAAAATTATTGGACAAGAATTGTGCAGGGGCTCCAGACATTAGAGCCCAATGACAATAGGGCCCAGAAACCACAGACGTTAGGGCCCTAAGTCCATATGTTAGGGCCCACCCACCTTCAGATGTAAGGCCCCATGGCTGATTCTGGGGCGAGCCCTAAGATTTGAAAGTGGGTGGGCCCTAACAACTGATGGAGGTTGGGCCTGATACTAGACCTACATATTTACAAGTAAATATTTCAGACGATATGGCCCACACTTCCTCAGACACTAGGGCCCAGCTGAGATGGGCTGGAACATCTCATAGAATACTTATTTGTTAGTTTCATTCAACTTATTGTGGGTGGGCCCTAGCATCTGAATGTGGGTGGGCCCTAACGTCTGAGGATGGGTGGGCCCTAACATCTGAAATAATTACCGAAAACATGCGAAAGTGGGCCCTAGTGTCCAAGGTTTGGGCCCTAACATCTGAAAACAAGGGAAAGTGGGCCCTATTGTTGTTGGGCCCTACCATTTTTGGGCCCTAATGTCCGTACACCTTGTGCATTACTTACAATCAGGGTTTTATGGCAACAAATTAAATATCATGTTTATTTATTTTCAGAATGGGATTATAGTTTTTATTTTGACTATTTTCACCCTAATTCGCCCTATTCATGCAAATTAGATAAATTCTGATTGGTTGAAAGGGAATCGGATTGCCATAAGGGATGATGCTCTTTAAAATTGCAATGGTAACCATGGGAATATCTCGTTGCTAAGCAACCAAGGCAGATAGAATATTTTCAATTACATCATTGGATTCCTTGGGGCTGATTTAGTGGGGGTAGGGGTTGTCAAATCAAATATATCTATAAAACCTATGGAAATATGGGCTGATTTCGTGTCAGCCAATCAGATTTCACCTTATTTGCACAAATAGGCAGAAAATGGCAATAATAAGTGAAAATAGAAAATGGCAGCCTGCCTCATTTTTTTCAGCATCCTTGAGAACACCCATAAGAATTAAGAAATTTAAATAAATGTTGATATCAAAAAAGGTTGCCAGACAGTTCTGGACTATCATAAGCTTTGGAGTCAATAAAATACCCAATAAGGCCAAAATCCTACTCTACATTTTCTCAGATACCTCATTTTGTTAGGCTGTTGTAATGTCAATTTTTCAAGCAGGCCTCTGAAAATTGGCTGTTGGGTTCAGAATTACACTGGCTTTCATATGTACATATATTGTGAATGAATTTGAGTAAAATCCTTTCAATGGGGGAGACTTTGATAAGTCATATTCCCTCAAAGGTTTCATTTTTAATGGTTTGGTGACCTTCAATGACCTTGACCTTGGGTCAGAGGTCAAATAACTGTTTCAAAAGTAAGGGTCCATCATAGGTGGTATGTGTGCAAAAAATGAAAATTGTATTTTCAATAAATCAAAATATATGGACCAAAAGGCAAAATATTTTGGATGCTTCATTTTTTGGTGACCTTGACCTTTGACCTTCGATTTTGGCATGTTCCGCCATCTTGATTTTTGTAGACTTTTAGTATGTGACCAATGGGGATGTATAGTACTCAAAACTGTTGAAAAACCTTCTATTGCAATTTGTTCTAGGTTAGGCCATTTTTTACCCTAGATCTACTGGACTATATATACTTATAGTTATGTTGATATTCCAGTCAAACTAGTTGAGCTGTAAGAATAACTCTAGCAGAGCAAAAGGTACTTCAATTTGGAGTGCTGAATGGCTTGTTTATTAATCCTTGTTCACATGTTTCAATATACAGAAAACATTAGAACATGGCTCTCTCATGGCTCCAGGTCTTCCAGTCAGTCAGTTGGTCAGTCAGCATGATGTCTTCAACGGTTATAGCAGCAAGGGTATATCAGGTCTTCAAGATAGGTCCAGGTCTGACTAGGGACTGACTGGGGCCCTCTATATAGGCCTACTCTAGATATTTCAACATATTTCATCTGACTTCCAGAGCCTTAGAGAAATCCCCTAGCAGGCTTACATCAGTTTCCTTGGGTATTAATTGCTACATAGAATTACATTGCCTCAGCTTCTGGAATCTTCTAGAACCATGGAGACCCCTGCATGAGTCACTTAGACCCACTGATACATCCAGGAGAGCTGCTCCTAATGCAATGCCCAGCATTCATTTCACAATCACAGGCATTGCATCAGACCGAGCTCCCTGAGTCAGGCTTAATAGATAACCTAACTATAGATCGTACTACCATGTTCATGCAATACATATAAATAATTAATTAACACATGTCAATTGACCAAATAGGATAAATAACATTAAAACCAGAGTGGACATTAACATATACAATGTAGCATATTCTGCATGTGACATTGTCAATCCTGACGTCACAGTGACGCTGGGAGAGTAATGACGCACATTGACATCGCAATAACAACATATTATGTTTATCGATTCCCTATAATACCTTTATTTTATTATCAAATACGTCATAATTTGGAATTATAAGAGAGGAGATATTACTTTTGTGGTCTGTGAATAAGGTGTACATGGATTAATGGATTTGCAATGAAAAATGAGGTAAAACTTTGAGGAGGGAAGCAACATGGCAGGTGTTACAATGGCGGACATTGTGAAGCTAATATTATCAAGATATAGGGAGAGAAAAACGGGATACTCTTATAAATTCATTTTGATGGGAAGAAAAGGTATGGAAGGTAACATTTAATGATATATCATATTGTATGAGGGTGATAAAGTTAATTTTCAAAGGCATTTTATTTGTCTATGATTATTCATCTTTTGCTTGTAAAATGCGTCGGCGCCCCCGCCGTCGGCGCCATTACTGAATGTTGTCTGGTGCTGCAATCATCCCACAATTATATTCATTGAATGGCTTGCGTAAACTCCTATGGCAATGATTTTAATTTTACAAAATGGAAGAGATATCATATAGAAATAACTTTCTTAAAAGAACTGTAATGAAGAACTATTTATTTTTCGAATTGTTATATTATTGAATATAATGTAAGGGAAAAGCAAGTGAACACGGCGGCTTGTTGATGTTAACTGATTTATTTAGTCATAGAGCGTGGGCGCGTCCCACGCGACCTAGCGCGCATGCGCTGGTTGGCAATCTCCAATAGTAGGGGGGATACTACCCAAGATGCTAAGAAGGGGGAGTATACTACCCATATAGGTTTTAATTATACAAGCGTACCTATATATAGCATAGTCCCCTCCCCTCTTTTCAAATCAAACATTCTTTTGATTTCCTTAACTAATCTTACAATATATAGTAGCAAAAGTAATCTAAATACCGATAATCCTACTACAAATCGTTTGCGTTTACAAATATAGCGCCTCATAAACAGGCTCGGAGTTCTGCTCCTCTCGCGGTGAATAGAATATAATATATCGAGATGCTTAGCAGAGCTAAATCTTTTGTCGATTCGACGCGCTCTGGTTCGGCGAAAGACATCCTAAGCCTGTACTGGCGATAGCGTACTACATATCTCTAAAATCTCCTAATATACCTTAAATACTTTCAGACGCTCAAATGGTCGCCATTTTTTCCTGTTTAATTCTGCGGCCCTCTTCCTCTACTCTTCTTTGTCTCTTTTGTTCCTTGAGGATTTCGGCAACGTGTTCCTTTCTTTCTTGTTCCTTTTTCCACCTTAATTCTTCTTGGCGTTGCCACTTTTCGTGAGCCTGCTGAGCTTTTTCCTCGTCTATCCTTACTTTTTCCTCGCGTTGCCACTTTTCGTGGGCCTGCTGGGCTCGTTCTCTTTCTAATCTAGCTGATTCGATTTTTCTCTCGTTTTCTAGGGCTAAAGCTTTTCTTCTTTCTTCCTCTGCGATTTGAGCCTCGTGTCTTCGCTTCTCTTCAGCCCTGATTTCCCAAGCTTTCTGTTTGTCCCTTTGTAAGGCCTCAGCGTACTCTTTCTTCTTTTTCGCGTCCTCTGCTCTGATCGTTTCCGACCTTGACTTTTCTTTCGCTTGTAAGGCTTCGTGCTCTTGTTGCCTCGCTTCCTCTTCCTTTTGCATATCAGTCAAGGCTTGGAAATCGTATAGTCTGAATCTCTCAGTGGTTTCTGCTAGCGTAGAAATGGTAGAGGAACTACTACCTGTGTCTTCCACAGCCGATCTGTAGTTGATAAAACTATCGTCCTGAGAATAGTTTGGAATTACTGTCGGTTTTATTCCTCCCGTGCTCAGAAAAGCTTGTAATTCCTTCTTTTGATCCGCCACCTTTTTAGTAAAAACAGGTGATTCTGCTATTGGTAAATCTTTAGGCTTCTTTTCCGCGGATTTCTGTTGAGGCTTGCCTTTTTCCTGCGTTGAGGGCTTGGATGCCTTT
The DNA here is from genome assembly GCA_942159475.1 of Sthenelais limicola. Taxonomy (NCBI): domain Eukaryota; kingdom Metazoa; phylum Annelida; class Polychaeta; order Phyllodocida; family Sigalionidae; genus Sthenelais; species Sthenelais limicola. Next base: position 42,803,623 of record OW804102.1, read on the forward strand.
ACCAATTCGCGTTCTTTGCTTTTAAAAATGCTTTTTTCCCTATGTCCTAAGACTTTTCTGTAATCTGTAGTCCCTTTATAAGCTGGATCGGAAATTCTTCCGCTCCTTTTAGGTATCATTTGGACCGTTTAGTTCTCCACCAGTATGTTATATTATTGAATATAATGTAAGGGAAAAGCAAGTGAACACGGCGGCTTGTTGATGTTAACTGATTTATTTAGTCATAGAGCGTGGGCGCGTCCCACGCGACCTAGCGCGCATGCGCTGGTTGGCAATCTCCAATAGTAGGGGGGATACTACCCAAGATGCTAAGAAGGGGGAGTATACTACCCATATAGGTTTTAATCATACAAGCGTACCTATATATAGCAGAATTAAAATGTATTTTCCCCTAACCATACTTTATAATGCATTAATGCAAGCCACGCCCTATGGACGGTAATGCATCAATGCAAGCCTCGCCCCTATCATGGGAATGCATAAATGCATGCCACGCCCCCCTTACGGGAATGCATTTATGCATTCCAGGCCCCTAAAGAGTTAAAGTACCATATTATACCCACCTCACATTACAGCTGATGGAAAATAAAGAACTTTTTAAGAAGTACAAGAATTAGTTTTGGACGAATTGATAAATAATTTCAGGTACTAAGTAACTGTGGTTGGCTTAGACGTCTTTAAAGCCCCTGCAACCATGGATTTGTTACATTTCACATCATTACTGACAAAGTTAATATGTAGCCACTTCTGTATCAATTTTACCTTTTCATTGTTTCCTCATTGCGCCAATGAGGGCGCATTGGTCGGGAGGTGCAGGAGGAACTTCCGCTTCCGGCATCTAAGACAGTACTCTTCCTCACTCATCCTCCAGACCTCATAGGGTATAGACGTATCGCTGCCGAGCAGCCATATACATACACGTGGTACCTCACGACCAATGCTAGTATGAATACTAGACGTAATGCACGTGGACGAGGAGGGGCAAGACAGCCCCTACAGAATAATGACCAGAACGAACAGCAGAATAACGAGCAGAACGGTCAACAGAACAATGAAGAAGAAGAAAATCGAGACCAACAGAATAACGACCAACAGCAAGGCGATCAAGAAAACCCTCAGCCGAACCAGGAGGGCCAGGTCCCGCAACATAATGCCCGGGGCAGGGGCAGGGGCAGACAGAGGAAAGCACCGAACCCTCGCACCCCAAGAACTCCTAAAAAGCCCCCACAACAGGAGGAGATACCTGGGGGCCAGAACAACACATTACAAGACCGTACGGCTAAGTTGGAGGAGAATGTATTGAGGTTGGTGACTTTAATGTCTCAAAATGCGGAGAGAGAAGCAAAACTGGATAATAAGCGCAGGAGAAGAGCATCCATTTCTCCTGTGAGGGATACACCTAATCCAAAACGTACGGCCAGCTCCCCTCCACAAAGGAGAGATGATCTGGATATGCAGATACCAAAGAAAAAGGATGTCCAGCCTCCCCCACCGGAGGACATACTAGTCCAGGAGGAGGCAAAGAAGGAGTACCAGAGGGCGATTAAAGACCTAGCATCTCATTTCAACCAAAAACCAGGTAAAAGTTGTGCTCATGCGTGTAATTCAGATAACTCGACTAAGCAAAAGGATATACTCAAGCCCTATCTTCCCAGGGCCTCACAAAAGAAAGCTAAATCCTCGGACTATAATCTCACAATGGCGGAACAGATTACCGCCTTAGCAGGCCTAGCCTCCGAACCAGGGGACCCTGAGACCACCATGGCCATCTTGACACACATACGCCAGGTGGCGGAGGATGCGATATCATACCCCTGGAGCAAGGTGGGTGACTGGTCAGCCACCATAGTGGAGCAAGTGGCCGAGGAGCGCTTGGCGTGGACAGACACGCACATGATACAGGCGGAGCGCATGAAACTATCATGGTCCCCATCTATGGAGAGTGCAAATGTGATTACCAACATATGTAGGAAATTCAATTCAACATCTTGTGAAAAACGCTCCCCACATATGAAAGAGGGAACAATGATGCAGCACCTATGTGCGGTATGCTACTATGTACATGATAAAAGCCTCCCACACAGTGGAAAGAAGTGCAACCACCTTAAATCCCGTGATGGAGCACATCATGATGGTAACAAGAAGAAAGATTGGAATAAAAAGAAGCACGATAATGATAAGAAAAAGGATTCATCTAAGAAGAGAGATGCATCCGACTCAGAAGATAAATAACTTCTTGCGGCCGGGGCTACAACACGGCCCCAGGCCACAACACCCAGTGAGCATGGAGAGACGAGTGAGCGAGGGTCAGAACAAGTGGTAGAAGTATCCCACACTGACTCTAAAGAAGGCAAAATGCCGGACTATACCCTGTCGGAAATCCCTCAGGATTTATCTATGTATATTACAAATGTGGATGAACAATATCTTCTCTCAGAGACGGAGTTACAGCTACCTACATCGACACAGGCAGAGGTAAACAACACCACGTGTAGCCCATCGGTAAACATAAACAACATGATACGCGCATGCGCAGAAGGACAGAAATTCCCCGACTGCCTATGCCAATACACACAGTACGTCATCAACGCGTGTGTACACAAGTGCCCACAGTTTAGTGTCAACAACCAGTTCCCGAACGAAACAAACATTGGATTTTACCATCATGACTTTAATATAATGAACAGAGGGAAGACAAACACCTTCTACCCATCTGTTAAACCTGATCACGAATCAGAACTGTGGAGCATATATAAGAAGGCCAGACAAGCAGGCCTCCCGAATGTTCTCGGAGCTCGTGTGGCTCTCCCCACGAGGCTAGACATCAAATACTGGGAACAGATATCAACAAAACATGACGACGACTACTGGCTCCTTCAGTGCCTTAAATACGGATTTCCAATACAGTATACAGGTACACCACTGAATAATAACAAAGTGAACAACCACCCATCAGCCAGATTCAACCACAGTCATGTGTCAAACTATATCGACACCGAGCTGTCGAATGGGGCCCTACTGGGCCCATTCAACGAAACGCCATTCGTTGAGTGGAGCAACATTTCTCCCCTCATGACGAGAGACAAAGCTTCATCCACGAGCAAAAGAATAATTGTGGATCTATCATATCCAGACGGCTTATCAGTGAATGACAGTGTGGTTAAGGGCTCAGTCTTCGGATTTAAAGTTCTACATAGCCTCCCGAACATCACGATGGCAGTCAACATAATATCAGAACTGGGATTTAAGGTAAAGCTAGCTAGCATTGATATCCAGAGGGCGTACCGTAATTTTGCTGTATGCCCACTCGACTGGCCCTTGTTGCTTATTTCTCACCAAGATAATATATATATTGACACGGCCCTACCATTCGGTACTAGGACCTCCTCGGTATATATGCAGCGCTTAGCGTTGTACATACTACGACACCTTAACACTCTAGGAATAACGGGACTGTTCTACCTAGATGATCTGTTGTTGATTCACAGGGATAATGAAGATCCATACACACAGTTCGCAACAGCACACAGTGTGTTCAGAAAACTAGGACTGCCGCTGAGTTATGGAAAGATATGTGATCCCTGTGTCTCCATAACTTGGCTTGGAATAATAATAGACATTGAAACAAAATTCATAGCAATTCCAAAGAAGAAACTTGATGATTTCTTGGCAGCAGTCAGACCGATAATCGGGAGAAAGTGTATTACTAGGAAAGCTCTGCTTTCATTGATTGGCAAGGTAAACCACTTTGCGCAGGTCATAAAACCAGCGAGACTTTTCATCGCAAGGCTCCTGGCAGTATACAGATCAGGAAAACATAAAGTGATACGACTCAACGACCAAGCACTGGCTGATCTGAAATGACTAGTGAAGTACACAACAACGTGCAACAACAAGACTCTAATAGACCCTCCTCCCCCGTGCAAGACTATATATGCCGACTCTTGCCTAGAAGGGGGCGGGGCACATGACGACATACATTGCTTCTCCATCCAGTATGCAGAAAGACAGATCCGGGATCACCACATCTCTCAACTAGAGGCTATCAACTGCCTGGCAGCGCTTAGAACTCTAGGAGAAGACGTTCCACCTCTCTCACACATCAACATACGTTGTGACAACTTGTCCAGCATCCAGTTGTTTACATCACATAGAGGGAGGGACCCAGTGATGAATGCAGTATCGAGGGCACTCTGGTACTGGGCATACTACCGCCGAATACACCTGTCTTTCACCCACGTGCCAGGGGAGAACATGGTGTTATCTGACTCCCTTAGCAGGAGAGGCAAAGGGCTTGAGTATATCAAAATAGCAAAAGGAATAATAAAGTCACAAAACCTCAAAGAAATCGAGGTACATAAATCAGCTTTTAATTATGATAATTTCTTATAGGTGATGACACGTCACTGGCGTTCCTAATACAGAGGGCTACAGCACGCCAGGACATGGTGGTCAGACCAGGAACGGACATGAACAGAAAGGACTCACTTAAGCTGTTCATTGCGTTCTGTACCAGATACGGCTTAAAGTACAGATCCCCTGACCACGAAACACTGTGCTTCTTCATAGAATATCTTGCTATATTCTTCAAATCACCATCATCGATAAACAACTACATCGTGAACGTGAAAACCCTACTCACTAGAATGCACCTGGATACACAAGCATTCAATCATTTCAAAGTTAAAGATGCTCTCTCAGCCATCTCTACCAACATCAGGCACGTGCCAATGAAAGCCCTGCCAATAACATTCAACCACTTAATAAAAGTCACCAACTACCTTCAATGTGATGAAGAGGGCCCAACTATTGTGTGTGCAGTGCTAATAATGTTCTATACGTTGATGAGGCAATCGAATGTGCTCATTCGTGCGAATGACACATTCGATGCTACAAGGCATCTCCTTCGTGGAGATGTGTCCATCCAAAATAATATGATGATAGTGGCCCACAAATGGGCAAAGAACCATCAGAGGGCAGCAGAAATGGATTCGTTTAAGATCCCTGCCCTAAAAGGATCCATGGCATGCCCAATCCAAGCATTCGAGAAAATGGTAGCCCACAGACCAGCCAACCCAGGAGCTCCCCTCTTCCTGGTGAAGGGAGGAACCCCGCTGTCATTACACTACATCCTGGCAGCTTGGCACGCTGCACTTAAAGCAGCAGGTCTAGACTCCATCGGCTACACATTGCACAGTCTCCGCAGGGGCGCCGCCTGCGCCATCCAACCTCACATGCAAGAAGATCAAATTAGAGAATATGGGAGGTGGCGCTCAACTGCGTTCAGAGGCTATATAAAAGATAAGGCTCAGTCATCGGCTGCAGCAGCATTTATCGAACTAGCAAGTAGTTAAAGGATTGGCTAAATAAACACTGCCGAAGCCTTATAGACTAGTGACAATATCACATCCCTACTTCATAAAATTTAATACATCAAATTTTAACCACATCTGATAATTTGTTAATATGTCAACGAAAGGTGAATAAATAATTATCAATACCAACTCCTGTTTTCTCCTGTATCCAATGGTTTCCTCATTGCGCCAATGAGGGCGCATTGGTCGGGAGGTGCAGGAGGAACTTCCGCTTCCGGCATCTAAGACAGTACTCTTCCTCACTCATCCTCCAGACCTCATAGGATATAGACGTATCCCACCCACCCACGCCTACACAAGAGACACTGTGAGAACAAGAGACTGTCCCCCACAGAGGGCTAAATAAACACTGCCGAAGCCTTATAGACTAGTGACAATATCACATCCCTACTTCATAACATTTAATACATCAAATTTTAACCACATCTGATAATTTGTTAATATGTCAACGAAAGGTGAATAAATAATTATCAATACCAACTCCTGTTTTCTCCTGTATCCAATGACAGTGGAATGAGAAAGAGAACAACACGAATGAGGACGAGACGGTAATGATGACACATCGTTCTCCAAAAGACAAGTCTAATGTCATGCACTCAAAAGCGAAAGGCTAAAGACGATCGCAATATCGAGGACGATCCCAAAATATTACCTCATTCTGCCAAGAAGTTACGAACTCCCCTCACTGAAATAAACCAGATTGATGGGGGGGGGGGGAATATTCACTTAAGAAATCCCCAATACGTAGGCCACGTGTGAATAGGCCAGAAGAGAGAGATCGTGCAGCAAAGATGGGCGTAGACGACAACAATGAAGATGAAGTCATGGGTACACCAAAACTAACTGACAAGATGGCCTTCAAGCCTACCGCATCGTCTACTCCTGCCAGTGTGCGGAAGACAACAACAAAAGACTTGAAACCCCCCTACAGTCCAAGATCCAAGATGTGGACTGAGGCGGAGGAGGAGAAGCTTGTGGATATGTGGCAAGAGGCCGACTGAATCTATGATAAGAAGTCAAAAAACTACAAAACTCGTGTGGCGAGGGGCCTCGCCTTCCAAAAGATGGCCAACGAATTAGGCAAAACTGGTGAGACATCACTGCTATATTGACATTTTGCCTACTGTACATATCCTAAGGAACGAGTCAATAAACTCGGATGTATTTCAATATTTATGTTCTCTGGAGTAGTAATTTTTCACTTGATATATGTATATGATATTCCGAGGCAGATTCATACATAAACAAAATAGTTGAAGATTGTATTCATTTAGTTGCAGACAAGATTATCACAGACATTAGTAGTTTATGAACAATTACTTTATTGCAGTAAAGCAGGTGGTAATACATAAAGAGTCATTACGGACCACCTACAGCAAGGCACGTCGAGATTTGCTACCATCAGGGTCTGGAGCTGGCGTCAATTCAGATGCCAAAATAACTGAGCGATCCAAATATGTTTATTACTTGTGTCGCTTCCTGTAAACCCATGTGTCCCATAGAAAAACAACATCAAACCTAAACGACACTGTAAGTATACCTAAGGGATGCCAGTACTATTATATAACTTAGCACTGTTGCGCCGACTCAATAACATGGAGATAACATAGAGTATACACACCTTACTTCCTCAATCAATGTTGGTGACTAGATTCGATCCTGTATTATGCAGTAAAATCTTATTTTGTATATTGTCCTATATGGGTTTGTTGATTGATTGAGTGACAGTCACACATGCATTATATTTTAATGGTGAACTTATATAATATTTCCCTGTTGAAAATTATTATATGATTCATTACAGGAAGTGAGCAGGGAGCAAAGTCAGGTGAATGAGAGTGGTTTAGAGCTGTTTGAAACAGAAGTTCAACCAGCCGTAGTCTTAGCCTTGTGGTTAAGCTTATCGCTGGATGTGGAATCGAGGAATGTGGCCGTCTGGACCTGACTGACGTGTATAAAACAAATAGGGTCATAAAGCTCCTATATATAATGATGTCCTTTGTAATATAAATAAGGGTTATATTAATACTAATCATTGTTACAGTAGTGGGTTTCTGGGAAGTCTCGGGAGGCCTTGGGGCGTGGCTGCGTCCACGCAAGCAGCACTGAGTTCTAGAATAAAGCTATGAGAGGGCAAAATTTAAACTGTAGTATAGTCTTAAGACTATTATATTTATTTGTAGCATAAATACTGGGGAAACCCATTATTATATCATCATCACACATAATGAGCGCGAGGGTGGGTCAGGCTCAATGCTGAGGAGAGTGGATATTAACATACATATGTCCAATATGTTTTCTAAAAAATCATTTATATATAATTTCGACCTTCACAATAATTGTTTAGCCTTGCTTGAATTCGGTGAAAAATATAAATGTTATTAAATAAATCTTTTGGTTAATCAGGTTTAATGAGGCCGAAACAAGGCAAAATAATAGGGAAAATATAGGTTTCTGAATCATAGGTGTAGGAATCGAAATATTAGCCCCAGCCTTCCCAAACTTCACCTTCATTATGCTGATATTCCCTGCGATATGTACACCAACGATTGTAGAGATTCAACGAATTTTATTTAAAATGGCTGAAATCAAATGCCACCCGTTTTGGAGAATTACTCATAAACATGTACATTAATTATTGAGATTATATATTACACTATGGCAAAATATACGTTTTTAAAGATGCAAGTTAAATCGTGGTGAATTCAATCCAGTGTGGGTTGACTTCACCACGATTTCACTTTTTCCCTGAATCGGGCCAGATTTTGGGTCTGTGTGAGTAAAAAAAAATGCCGGATTCTGTTTTTTACCACGATTTGGGACAAGATTGGCGACATGATCAATCGTAGACTTTGAAATCGTACGATTTTGTAAACCGATCCAGTGTGGGTACCACTTTAGTTAATGTTCAAATAAGTCAAATGAAATATAAAATAATATAATATAATATTGGCAAGTTCATTTGGCTGTGTCTGGATTGATCTAATTCTTTCCAGATCCGAAAATATACACTGGGTGAAAAACCTGCTTTCCCTGTGTGTAAAAACCAACCTAATTACAATCCTACATTGTGGTATAACTAACTTTTTTATGTTATCCTAATGTTTCCAGGCGTAAAGATAGGCCAGCTTCTTCACTTGACCGAATATGTAGCTGCCACTTTGTTGATGGGAAGGAGAACGGGCCAACCATTTTCCAGTGGAGTTGTCCAGAGAAAGCATTCAATTTCAAAGACCCAGAAAAAAGACCATATAGAAGACGGGCTGTTGTAGTGCCAAAACCTAATGAAGAGGCAATATGCCTTGTAAGCATCTATCTAATCTTAGATGTTGCAGAAATTCACTATATTTGACTGATTTTTGCATATATTGAATTAATCCTTAATAGTGTGTGTCATCAAATATCTAAGAACTGCTGGTCTGTTCTCTTTGTTATAGTGTCTTTCATTCAAAACCAAACTTTCTGTTATTATTTTTATTTCTAATTTTATTTTTCATTTTATTTACAGCTGGACTGTAAACTAAATCATTCTACTCCTCTCATTTGATTTCAATAACCCTCACTGCCATGAATATGACTCCACCTGGATGTCGTCATGGCATTAAGCAACCATTACTCACCCACTCACTCCTTAATAGTGTTATTTATTCTAGAAATAAACAAATTTTGTCCCATAGAGGAGGACGTCACAGTGTTTTTGTGGTGTCTGAAATAGTAGGATCAATTTTAAAAGCCAGTTATTTTTTCAGTACAAATTCAGTACAAATTGGGCTAATTAGTCTGTAAAAGTCAGTAATTTTGATGTTGACAAGGCCGCAGAAACCCTACTGGGTGATTTCAATAATACCATTTATTTTCTTTGGTAGGTCCTATATTATCATTAATTCTTTTTTGTTATACATTCAGGACCACTCTTACACTTTTGCATGAAAGGACATCTGTAAGGAACGAATCCAGTTGTTGGACGATGCAAATAAGAAATTGAAGGCAGACATTAAGGAAGTTGAAGCCCGGCTAAAAATGATGATCTTGGACCAAGAGAGACAATGCTACATGTTGATTGACAAGATCAAAGATAATGAAGAGAAGGCAAGTATCATTGGCATAAATCACACATTAAGTTTGGTTTCTACACGAATGCAGAGAGCCATGTATCGGCAAAATTCAAGTCGGAGGTAGATGAGGCGTACATTCATGTGTTGTATAGCAAAACAGGGCTTGGTGAGGATAGAAGAGAAGTGAAAACCATTTGTTGTTATCATGATTAGGGCCTGAGTTATGGGGGTTGATTATGTTCGAAAGCCATGTTTCTTATGTATCGGCAAAAGGTAAATTAGGCACACATATCCTATTCTGTTTCCACATGTAAATAGAGCATTAGTCGACGTTTCATGAGAACTGTCCATATATTCTCAGTGACAGACCTTTAGCCACCTGGTGGAATATTTCAGGATTTTACAAGAATCAAAATGCATTAGATCCTATGATAGGTTATGATCTCTATTTGATTGTTTCAACTTTTTATGATTCAGACTCAATCCCCTACTGCCAACTCCTACAGGTGAAATTAATATGCAGCACCCCTCAGGAATTCCACAAGCACGCCCTCACAATGATGGGCCACTTTGCAGCTCGTCAATACCCCAGGAAACTAATCTGGGCAACCTATGACAAAATCAAACAGATCAACAGAACCGACCTCCTACGAAGAACGGAGCTCAGACAAGAGAAAAAGATAATCCCATTGATTATAACCTACGAGGCACACCTCCACCAGAGAACCGTGGACACAATAAAAAAACAATCAAAACATCTTAGATGGCTCGATCAACAATGAAAAACTCCTTGAACACAAAATCATCGTAGCTTACAAGAAAACCCCCAATCTGCGGTCACTACTCACCTAATCCACATTCCCGCCAGACTGCGAACCATGCGGTACTTTTCCATGCGGGAGAAGAAACTGCACCACTTGTCCATTAATAAAAACACTGACAACAATCAAAGACTCCTACGGCACACACACACACATACAGGATTAAAGGCCACGGCACGTGCCGTAGCACATGTGTGGTCTACGCAATACAATGCAAAAGGTGCAATAGCATCTATGTAGGGCAAACCAAAAACACGCTCCACGAGCGACGTTTGCAACATAACAACGACATCATCCACCGACACGTTGAGAAGCCTGTGGCGCGCCACTTTGTCATGTCAGCCTGCTACCATGCATCCGATGTAGGGGGAGCCACGAGTACCCTCAGGATGAGTGCTGCTCCTCCAGACCTGTAGAGAAGTAATAAAACACATTGAGTACGGTATAGCTACTGAGTGGACTTACTTTCTTAGTCTCTGTATACCTTACTCATTATATTCTTCATAACATCCCTTATCATTGATGTGTATTCATCATAGTTAACTGATAAGCTAGACACGAGGACTTATCAACTTCACTGGCGCGGATCACCTACTGAGTGACGTCACAATAATGGTGCTTGACGACACGGCATCAACCCTTAACCACCGTCTACGCTTAGAAGAAGCGTGGATTCGAAACTATCAACACACCAACCGAGAGGAATGAACATTCGCACTTGAATCGATCAAAGAGCACAGACACACACAATGGCATCTAATCTTAACAAGTGCAACCAATGTGACAGATACTTCGACGGCCAAAAGGCAGTCAGGCGGCACTATACGGTAGAACATGAGAAGAGCAAAAAGGTTTATTGCCACATTTGTTATAAGGAGTATGCTGTAAAGAAGTCTAAGGGTTTTAGCCCATAGGTTCAGTAAGATGAAGAAGTGAGACAAGAAGTCCGAGGTTGTAGTTCGTCTGGATTCGGCCTAGGCGGTGGTGACTCAGCGAGTAACTAGGTCCTATAGTCTTTCACTTTATTTATACTCCAAAATCATGAATTATTCATATAATCAAACCCAGGAAATATTCCACTGGCTCTTCCCCTTCCCTCTAATTGGTTGAGGGAGAGAGAGGATCTTCCTTGCCCACACGCCGACCTCTGCTCCCCAGGCAGAGACCATAAATGGAGTGCATGCAAGTTGGATCCCTCTCCTCAGCCTTCCCCCTCCCACCCCTTACTCATAGATCCCAAGGCTCGTGCCAGCCCCCCTCCCTCTTAGCCCTTCCCCCCTCTTGATAAACCCAGAGCAGTGGATACAGTAATTGGGTCGGGCTGGGGGAGGCGGGGTGAGCTCTGAGTGGCTCATCTCCCCCTCCCTCCTGGCCAGGCCATGTGTGGCATGCATGCCCCGACCATGATCAGGGCTAAATAGGTCGGATCTTGGGCCTAAAGATTTGAGTTCTTTACAATGCATCAAGATCGGCACTCGAGAGGCACCACGCCTCCAAACACGGAAGTGAGGAGATTTTTATTCCTAATGTGAATCCAGCATTCACCAATACGGCCATCCAAACAGCAGCAGACACTTACAAACAACTGAAAAACTGTGATCAATTTAATTCAATAGTGCGATCCACAGGCCTACAGCCCAGCAAACGGCCTACCAAAGGGGATTCCCCCGCTCAAGAGCCATCACCAGATACGACCCACAAGAAGATTAGACTATCACTGCTGAACTATGATTCTAATGCCGATCACTACAAATTAGGCCTCAACAGATACGCTCCTACATCCACACCAAATTTACATGTACCCGCCCATCTGGAACATGAACAAAGCATGATCAACCAAATCATCAGATCAACGATCGACCAACTACACCACCTCAATGCCACGCCCACCTTAGACGAGCCAGCCGCCACCACTACCGCCGTCCCACCAACCACCACCAACACTACACCTGCTGCCACCAACTCAACAGTGTCTTCCTCCCACTTGGACTATGTCCAGCAAACAGACGCTTCAACATCCACTGAGGACTTAATAACATTAGTTAATAACAGCACACAGACCCCAGCTAAGTATCTCACCGGTAGGGCACTGCTGACACCACACAACTACCGGGTGCTAGATACCAACCTCGCCAGTGACTTCTGCTATTTAGTTAATATGAAGGATTAAAAGCTGTCTGACCTATCTTTAAAAGTGCGAACTCTTATAGCCCAGACAAAGATCAGGCCCCTGCTGACATTATTTTTTTTTTAATCGTTGAAAACATAAACACTGGTTATAATTACGAAAACGTTGAAATATGTGAAAATTTAAATATATTATCCAAAGGTTAACTATCTAAGAAGAACATGATATTTGACAGATTCATAAATTTTATACGGAACTAATGTATTGAGACAATTGTATCCATGCTAACTTTGTATATTCATACGGGTATCCCATAATACATTGCAAGTAGTATGACACCTATATAAGAACTCATCCCCCTCGAACCAAGCATTATTGTATACGGCACCCCTGAAGAAGGATACTAAGATATCCGAAACGTTGGGCACAATAAAATCACGAATTCCAAACCCACAAATCCATCGTTTTTCCACGCAACAAGAAATTAACAAGTCAAACGGTTTTCAAGCCCAGTTAGAAGTGTAAAATCCAACCATTTTTATGATTCAGTTTCAGTGGAGACCCAACACCCCCTTTATTGAATGTTCTTAACAAGTACAGCACCTAGTTTAAAAATTACTAAACATTGGTCGCTGGATTACGTTACCTGTCCATCTTAAGGAGGTAAGTTCACTTTCTACGAACATTTACATGGAAGGACGAAAGTCGGAAAGGACAGGGCCCGCCTCGATCTTCTGTTTGTCTGCTTGTTTCAATATTAACCTGGGCAGCAAACGGAATATTGAGTCAAGGTCTTAGTCTAAACTTCAAATTCTTTTAATCAATGCTAATATATGGTTGCTGACAATGTTTTATTTGTTCATGTCACACAATCACACAAGTAAATAATAAAATACCATTCTTTCTTTGTACCAAAATAATATAGTAACAGATTTTTGGAAGAAATTTAACAACGACTTTTGAGACATTTCCCCTCTTTTTATGTAAAAAGTTGTAACGATATTCAGTGCAGTATAATTGTAACGATATCCAGTACCGTACCTTGTGACCAGAATGGTCATTTTGCCTCGTGCCAACAGTGTGTGAGACTTTTTTTTAAATCATACAGCTAAAAGAGTGTTAATCTAGAAAAATATTTCTATGGCTAGGGGCACAGTTAAAAAATACGCCATATAGAAAAGGTTGAATCTATTTGTTTTTTTATGAATTTTACATACAATCGATAGCCATATGGAAAAGGTTGAATCTATTTGGTTTTTTGGGGGTTTATTTTATATAAATTTTACATACAATCGATAGCAAAGCTTTCAGGGAAAAAGGAACCATAGGGGATTCCCATATATGTAAAAATTTTACAATTGCTATGTAGGAAAGCTTACGTCAATCCCCATCTACCATTGCTGTTGGGCCTCTCTGGGCCCTCCCCAGCAGGACGGATTTTCCAGTATTTAAACATTTTATTCATAATAATGTAAGCATATTTGGAACTCTCTGTGAACCTTTTAGAATTAAATTCCTTTTCAATTTCATAGATCTAAATAATAATGAGGTTAAAACAGCTTGGATAGTGATATCCATGCAACAAGAGCACCCCTTGTTGACATCACCAAGGGTACAAATGAGGTCTTAGTAGGTAACGGTAACCCACGTCTAGCTACGTCTGAAGAATGAGTTTTCAATGGGGAAAGTGGTTGTTTTCGTTTCGTTATAATGATGAATCTATTTGTTTCTCTTCTATTCCATCAGTTCATGTGTAGCTCATTTTCATTCACCCGCCAAGAAGGGCAGGTAACTTGGTGGTTTTACGGCGGCGGGGGTGGGGGCGGCGGGCGAGTGCTAATTTTACACTCTGACTGAATGATGTGGTTAAATGTAGTTGCTTTAAGCGTTGTACTCAAATTGAAAATAATTTAGATCTATAATTATGTTTGCCTTTCATACATTATTTCAGATGCTCTGTACACATCGTTCCCATATGATGTGTTTAGCATTCTAACAGCAACCCTCAAGAGGTTCACGCTACAGTACTATAGTGGTTGGACGGTCTAAAAAATATCAGTGGAAAATCAACTGCTGCTGACTCTGATGAAGCTGATCGTTTTGGAATAAGCAGAGCAACTGTATCCTACATCATCCACACAATCATTTCTGCCCTCCATGAAATTCTATTTGATGGGGTCTTATCCCATGGCATGCCATCAAAAGCAAAATGTAAAGGCTCCATGCCAAAATCGTTTGAGGAGTTTGCCTCTGCTCGTGTAGCCATGGATGCTACTGAGATGACCCAGGATATACCAAGAGAGTTAAACAAGCAAGCAGCTTCGTACAGCAGCTACAAAAGCCGCCACACTGTAAAGGCAGTGACCTGCGTTGCCCCCAATGCAGCGATTGTGTACTGCAGCGATCTCTACCCTGGTAACACTTCTGACCCAGTAATAGTGGAACATAATCAACTTCTTAAACAATTTGTACCCGGAGATTTGATTCTGGCTGATAAAGGTTTTACTATTCATAGCCAACTACCCCAGGGTGTACATCTTAATATTCCACCTGTAGTGTCTCGTTATTTCCCAGTACCCTAGTGGCTATGGAACTAGTGCAAATAACAACACAACCAGGTTCTAACGGTCCTCGCCAGCCAAGTCCTTTATTATACCAAACACACCTGCCGCGGTTGGAGCTCGGAGAGCCTCTGCCAACCCTTACAACTTGTGGCAGTAAGATATATGAATGACAAGCATCTCAATAGTAAAAGGTGTTTATAAGGACATGCAGAACAGTACAAGAGCAAATCATAAAAATAAGTTATAAATGCATATCAATAAGTAATTACGACCTCTGTCGGAACATATAAGAACTGCAGCCCCTGGCCTCTCGTCCGGAGCCTAACGGGAGAGCATCCGGAAACCCCGGAACATGGTACCGGACAGAGTCAGAACCAGCCTGACTCTCGCCGGCACCACAATGCCCCCCTCCCTCTTTATTTTTGGAGGTTGGCAACCGTACCAGACCCAAAGCGACTGGACAATAAGGTTGCCTAAAACATATCGGTTTCAGCAACAAAAGTTGGAAATAATGAAGGAAGAAGTAGGAAACATGAAAATACACGTTCAATGCAAATAATGATCAAATAATACAACTCATCTGAACAGCATCAATACCCGTAGAAATGTTCTTGGTTTTAACTAGTAAATCTTCTTGGTCCGGAACACACAGTTCAATACTGGCACTATCACAGGCTAGTTTTATGATCCCAAGTGTCCAATATTAGTCCAGCCAACTAGTTATATTGTTCACCAAGTCATTTTGTTCCCACTAAAACCAACTCTTGGAATGTATTGTTTGTGAAAAACACAGTATAACAAGCTTACTTCTCACAGTGGTAAATCCAGCTTTTTGAAGAGGTAAGTCCCACTTTTTGAAGAGGTAAGTCCCACTTTTTGAAGAGGTAAGTCCAACTTTTTGAAGAGGTAAGTCCAACTTTTTGAAGAGGTAAGTCCAACTTTTTGAAGAGGTAAGTCCAACTTGTTGAAGAGGTTTCGTACAAACCCAGCCGTACACTTCCATTGCACTATCAGTTTTTATTTATTTCTCTTACCAGACACTCCGCCTAGAAGTCTCCCACCTCATCATCACTCAAGTTCCCTGTTTTCAACAGCCGGTCTTCCTCTGCCTTTGAAATGGAAGGCACCATTACATTCGCGGGGTCCGGTGGATCCTCCGCGTCTGCGTCTGTGTTTGTCAAGTCCACAAACGCAACATCCAGGTCGATGTCTCCGTCGTCTGGCAGCGTGACATCCTTTGCC
Organism: Sthenelais limicola; assembly: GCA_942159475.1. Taxonomy (NCBI): domain Eukaryota; kingdom Metazoa; phylum Annelida; class Polychaeta; order Phyllodocida; family Sigalionidae; genus Sthenelais; species Sthenelais limicola. The sequence goes on from OW804102.1 coordinate 42,819,808, forward strand.
TCTTCCAACAAATCCTTTTGTTCATCCAACCGGGCACCCAGGTCCACAGAGCACGGGACCACTCCTAGAGCTGCCAGAGGGGAATTCTCCCACCTCTGCCTGAGCTCCACTGTCCTTTTTGCGGCCGTTCTCGGTGTCACTGGTGTCACACCTACTACCCCGGCTGCCACCGGACGCTTGGGTACCGGACTCCTCAGCACTAGAGTCCTCATGTGCTGCTCTGGGGCTGGGCTACTCGGTAGGGAGACGGGTTCATAAACCGGCCTCACCGTTGTAGTCTCCATTTGCTCTACAGGAGCTACCTTCTCCTCCTGTTTTACTTCCCTTTCCCTAACGCGTACCGGGGTCAACGGTTTTGTTGGCATCACAGGCCCTGGTGGCATCTCCAGACCGCTATCATCCAGGTAACTTCTCCTAGGTCTGGGGGGATTCCGGTCTGCCCCCTGTCCTTCCAGTGGCGAGAGCAATCCCGGAGGCCCCTCCATAAGAGATGGCCCCCAGGCTTCTGCAGTAGGTGTCCGGCCCGGAGTGGGGTACATCCCCGGGGGCATCACCATCTGCTGCCTGGGCACTATAGCCGTCTCAAATGCAGCCTTAATCGTCTGGCATATCTCCTCTTTCATACAGTCCAGATTAGCTCTTTGCCTCTCCACCTCCTTTTTCCTTGCGTCCTCCTCCTCCTCCTCCCTCTGGTCAGACCGTTTCCTTTTCGGCGACGGAGCCCCGTTCCTGGCCTGGTGTAACTTAAATTCCAAGCCCAGGATCAGGTCCCGATTCGCCCTATCCTTCTGCTGGAAGAACTCCAGTTGGTTTTCCAATTTGATTAACCCGGGCCTCCAGTCCGGGCACCCGAGCCGCTGTATCTCGTACATACCCGAGATCACCGAACAACATGAGAGCTGCACCCACGTTGTTCCGTACAGCGTCCATTGCCACAATCACTGCTTGTTCCGTGTTCTGTATTCCCTGTTTCATAGCGCCATCGATCATATCCAGTGCACGGGCTACTTCCTGCTCCGGGGGTAACCCATGTGCACCCTGGCCTATGTGTGTTTCCGGGTCATTTTCCACCGGGTCGGCCACTGGCTCCTGGTCACGAAGAGGCTCAACCGTTGCCGCGACTACCTCCTGCGGGGCCACAGCAGCTGACAGTTTAGCAGCTGTCTCCATCTGCTGTGCACTACCAAAGGCGGCAGCGGCCGGGATTCTCCGTGGTGCTGGTATAGGTGCAAGGGGAGGGGGTGGGGCAAGCACAGGTCCTGCTCTCCCCCAAGCATTCCTCTCCGGAGCCGGAGCTGGCGGACACCGCACCATCCTTTTGAAGCGGGGTTGCGCCGCTCTGGACTCCAAGGCCACTATCTGCTCCCATTCATGCTGTCCCATCCGGGTGAACCGCTGGTACCCATAGTTGGGTATTTCCTTAGTCAAACACTTAAATCCGGCCACCAGTGACTTTGCCAACGGTTCCCCATTCCTATGAGCCACCTTTAGATGCCGAATCATGTCAGACTTGCGGTCCAGTTTCACCAGGCACGAGATCGGGTGCGGGCACGTATACACCTGCACCGATGGACAGTGTTCCTCACACATATGCCTGAAAAACCTCTCCCTCGTTGCAAAGCACCTAATGCCTCCCGGGTTCCAGTCATCACTAATCAACCGGCAGTATGTAAAAGGGCACCGATTTCCCTCCTGCCAGATCTTAGGAGCACCATCCAGTTTCTTTTTCAGGTTCACGGGCAGCACCATATGCGGATTAGCTTCCCTGCCCGTCCTGCCTTTCAAAAAATGAAACAACCGTTCATACTGAGCCATAAGGGGTCGCTCCGCCGTGAACTCTCCCAAAGCCTCATCCTCATCCTCCGATTCCTCAGCCTTCGTAATCCCGTCACCGGCTTTTGGTTCCATGGGGGCCAACATGTTCATTTTCAGCCGGACACCCTCCACTATGTCCTTGTCCCGCCACCGGGTGGTACTCCGGATTCCAATGTTGGGGTCCTCAAACATTTTTTGCTTCCCATGATACCGAGTCCGTTTGTGCTGCTCGTGCACATCAGCCAGTGTCTCCGCTGTGGCACTAGAACTAGTGCTCCGGTCGTATCTCCGGCGAGGGTTTGTTTCACGGCCCCACGACCAGGAGCGGTCTACTCCAACCGATGACCCACTTCCAACACCAACCTTAGGCCTAGCTCCGGCTGAGGATTTAACCACCTTGGCCGGACTTCCTTGGTCCTCCACCTGTTCGTATTCCATGTCTTCCTCCTTGTCCTTAGCCTTAGTGATACTCTGTTTCTTTCTCTTCTTCAATACCAGTTTCAACTCAGGTGGGGCTTTTGCCTCGCCCACGGCTCCCTCCTGGTCTCCACCGGTTTCCTCCTTGCTCGGTTCAGGGGCTACTGCCCCATCCCCAGTCTCCATCTTCTCCTCCTTACTCATAGGCTCACGCACAATGAGTAAGTCAATCCAGTTAGTGTCTACAGGTCAACGCCAATCTCCAACTCTCACAACTCAAGGCTTCTCTCAAAAAAGTTTCGCTCAAAGTCTAGCTCGGCAGGACACACAACCACATGGTGTGAGTTCTGAGATGCTTCTGCCACACATCCGCTCCTCCCCTGGTCACGTGACCCTGCCCTCGCGTCTTAGCCAATCACCACTCTCCACCCATCTATTTTTAGCTGTCTCCGAGCGGTTTCACGCCCCGGCGTGTCACCTTAATACCTAGGTCCCCAATTGCTCAATTAGGGTATACCCTCCCTGCCTACGTGACACTAGTAACGTCCCCGAGCTGGGCGTTTTCCTTCTGCTTCCATGTGACCAGCTGAGCCACCCGGACTTGGGATTATTCCTTAGTTTCCACCATTTGGCTCCACCATCCAGGAATATATCTTTCTTCGGCCAACTCCCTCCCCGGATCACCTCTCAGCCTGGTCTTTCCTCGCACAGTGGTAGGTTTTCCATTTCAACCCTTATCGAGCCGTTCCCTACTCCCTTTCGGAGCCCGTGCCCGGAACGTCCGATTCTTAGTACTTCTCGTTGTGTCATTTTTTTTCTTTCCTGTTCTCCTCACGCATAGCCATATCTATCCGGGGGTTGTCCCGCCAGGTATCCGGATTTCGATATTCTATCCATTACCGTGTCCATCCGCAAGTCACCACCCTGTTCCGCAGCATCCGGGGTACACTCAGAATCACTGTCCGATGGCAGGCTCCCCGCTGATTCATCAGGATCTGCTAGCGGTGGGGCAAGATCCTTCTTGACCGATTTCGGGGGCCTCCCACGCCTCTTTGTATGTTTTACTATTACAGGGCCGGGCTTCACCATTGGGGCATCTTTCCCTGGGACAGTTTTACCCCTTCCGTCCTCCCTCAAAATTTCGTGCCCGGCCATCTGCTGCTTTTGATACTCCTCCGCACGGTGCAGATTTGCAACCTGCAACGGCTGCCCTTTTGCATCAAATGCTAGCTTCAACAGGTTCCCATTCCATCTGAGTATACCAGCCATTGTCCTTAGCTCATAAGTGGATCCTTGCACCCTTCTTAGCACTTCGAAAGGCCCGTCCCATTTGGGACCGTACTTCTTCTGTGCCAGAGGAGTGGAATATCTCCATACCACATCTCCTTCCTTAAAAACCTTCGGGCGAGCCCTCCGGTCAAAGTACCGTTTTTGATACACGGCTGCACACCCCAGCCTTTCCCTCACAAAGCGATGTCCTTTAGACAAGAGACTACGGATCTCTTCCACAAATACCGTAGGGCAGGGAAAATCCACTTCCCCATCCATCGTTCCGTAGATGATGTCCGCCGGAACAGTCACTTCCGTTACAAACACTACCATATTGGGCGTACAATGAGTACTCTTGTGCACGGCCCCCCGGTATGCATGCGCGATACATGGCACCAGCAGATCCCAGTTAATATCTTCGTACTCCGTCAGACATGAGAGTTGCTCCACCAAGACCCTGTTAAACCGTTCTACCTGTCCGTTTGACTGCGGTCTGTACGGCAAGGTCATTAGTTTCTCGATCTCTAACATTTCTAAAAGATTCTTTAACAGCGCCGACCGGAACTCCGGAGCACCATCCGTTTGCAAAGAGATCGGTGGCCCATAACGTAGGATCCACTCTGTGAAGAGCGCCATTGCACAAGTAACCGCCGTATGGTCCGGGAGTGGATAGGCCTCGGCCCATTTTGAAAAATAGTCCATCACTACCATTACGCAAACATTCCCCCTCGGAGTCTTTCTGAATGGTCCGATTATATCCAGCGCTACACGGCTCCAACGCACGCCATGTATTTCTTTCTTTAATGGAGCAATGCCCCTCCCCTCTCGGCTTTTGCACGAGGCACACACATCACAGCCCCGCACCCAGTCGGAGATATCGCCGCGCATCCGGGGCCATATAAACTTCTGTAACGCAGCCTGATACGTTTTGAATTCCCCGAAGTGGGCCGCGAGTTTCGTTCCATGCAAAGTCAGGAACAGCTCATGACGTAAGCCAACAGGGACTGCCACTCGTTCGTATATCACTCCATTCTCGCTTTCCCAGTCCATACTTAGTAACCCATCCGTCACCTTCAGAGAAGAGAGTAACTTCATGTAAAAACAGAATTCATCTCCCTCCGCTCGCAGAGCCACGGCGTCCGGGCAAGGGTCTCCCCTCTGGACTATCCCTATGACTCTCGCAAGCACATCGTCCGCCTCCTGGGCCACCCGTAGCCGATCCCCTGATAAACTGGAGAACAACTGATACTCCATTGTCAACTCAGCCATGACAGCATCGTGGACGCCGCAGTCCGGGCAGTCCTCCCTAGGGCATTTCCTTACAGGTAAACGCGACAACGCGTCCGCGTTGATATGCCGTTTCCCCGGCCGGTGCACTACCTGTGATTCCTGTATCCCATAATGCTGCAAGGTAGTCAACCACCGAGCCAGCATGTTAGTGGGATCCTTAAAATGCATTAGCCACCTGAGGGACGCATGGTCCGTCCGCAACGTGAAGTCTGCTTGTCCGATTATATAATGCTGAAACTTGCATAAATAGGTCAGCACCGCCAACAATTCCCTTTTGGTTGCGCAGTAGTTCCGCTGCGGCCGGGTTAGGGTGTTGCTAGCGTAACTCAGCACCACCTCCTTACCGCTTTGTAGCTGAGATAATACCCCAGCCATACCGAATCCACTGGCATCCGTGTCTAAAATAATGGTGCCGACCGGTTGAGGGTATCCCAGAACTGGTGCCCTAGTCAACAAGTCTTTCAACCGATCAAACGCGGCCCTGCACGCCTCATCAAAGACAACTGTCCGGCTACTCCTTTGATCCCCTCCGACCACTAAATTCTGGATCGGTTCCGCTACCTCCGCAAAGTCCGGCATGAATTCGCGGTAATATGATGCGAACCCTAAAAATTGCCGCACCTCCTTGACCGTCCGCGGTGTCGGCCAAGACTGTACTTTTCTGATCTTTTCCGGGTCCGGACGCACCCCGGCCTCGGACACAATCCGGCCCAGGTATTGAACCTGTGACTTAAACAACTCGCATTTTTTAGGCTTCAACTTCAAACCGTAATCCCGGAGGCGGTTAAGAACCAATTCCAAATTTCCCATGGTCTTCTCAAACGTTGGTCTGAAGATAATTACGTCGTCCAGGTAAACCAAGCAACACTTCCAACGCAGCCCCTGGAGCATCTGCTCCATCATCCTTTCGAACGTGGCCGGAGCGTTGCACAACCCAAAAGGCATAACACGGTACTGGAACAACCCCAGGGTAGAGACAAAAGCTGTCTTTTCCTTGCTTTGCTCGTCCAGGGCTATTTGCCAGTACCCACTCTCTAAGTCCAACGCAATAAACCATTTATTTCCTCCCAACGCTTCCAAACATTCATCGATCCGGGGAAGCGGAAAGGAATCCTTTTTCGTGACTGAATTCAGCGGCCGGTAATCGGAACAAAACCGATCCGTTCCATCTTTCTTACCTACAATCACTATTCCCGCTCCCCAGGGGCTAATGCTGGGCTCTATCACTCCCTTTTCGGCATCGTGCTTATGTGGACGAATCTCGTCCTATAAATTTTTTATTATTGCCAGCTCGTCCCATTCTCTCGCTCTCTCTATATATATATAATTCTCCCAATCGAGCATCAATTTATTTTCCAGCCTAGGGTATCTGCAACCTGTATTTGGGATGATAACACGTGATTACAACCATTATATTTGAATTCCGTGGCCAAAATGAGGCTGTGGGAAGCCCACTTTCAAAGTTCTTCTGCCAGAATCTTCACCACTATTGCAATAAATAGAGAGAATGGAACTCGCCGGCCATAATCGAAAATTTACTGGATGAGATTTGTCCACATAAGGACAATGCCATAATAGGCAGAGTGCTTATGTGGACGAATCAAGTCCAATAAATTCTTGATTATTGCCGGCGAGTTCCATTCTATATTTATTATATGTACATAAAATTTGATCATATATCATCAGACATCACTGATATTAAAGAAATCTCAGAGAGCCCCGCTGAGAGCCCCTTTAGTACAACAGTGCCCTGTCAGGCCTGTCTGATGATGCAGTATTTACTTACTGACATGGTTGAATTAAAACGTTCATATCTTGGCCATTTCTTAAGCTACATTAATAAAACTTATATCATTCGAAATTTAATTCTCTATTTAATGAGGTGACATTTATCATCTATTTTTATAATCATAGTACCAGAATCGCGGAACCGATCGCGGGGGTTCGCGCAGCTTTCACTTAGTTGACATGCTTCACGGAGACAGCTATTTTTAGACAACTACATTTTTAAAGTATGCATACTATATGAATATTTTTACAGGCCTTCCTTTGCCGGCCAACATCCATATCCATACAAATTTCATTTTTTCTTTAAAAAAAAATGGCCTCCTGAAATCAAATCCTTTCGGAGAATTTGTCATATATATGCATCATTATTTTGTTCATTTTTGCAAAGATATTGTCTAAAATATGTGCCCTTCGGCAAGTTGAATTAGTCATTTCTATGGCAAAGAAACATGTTTTTCTATTAAGAAAATGTACATTTGGCAAAGTGTTGCTTTAGTGATGTAATACCTTTAAGCATACCCACACAGAGCTACAGCCGATTTGGCCTTAGGATAATTTCTACGATTTAATTCCATTAGTCATAGCTAGGGTTCTAAGACTAATCGTACAACCAATTGTGTTACTTTTTGTTCCCCGATTTTAAAGTTACACAGCCAATTTCACTGCCGATTTGCCGATATTTAGTCATACGATTTAGTTGTAGGATTTTTTCAGTTCTACAATCTGTGTTGCCAGTGTGGGTTGCATCAATTTATGGTTATTGGTTCAAATTATATGGCTCGTTTCCCTGAAAAATGCCATTTTTCGTATTTGAATTAGTTGCCATGAATATGGACCCTTCCTAAATGATAGAGAATCTAAAGATCTACATCTGTACCAAATTTGGTGCGTTTGTATATAAATTCAGATTTCTTTACTAGATAAATGCTGTGAATTGATGGATTTAAGACTACCAGAACTTTTTGTTAGCTCGTTTGAACGAGCTAACTATTATTATCACTTTGGTCCTCGGACCTGGTCCTGGCAATTCTGCCACTTGCCGGCCTGCCCAGCCAAGTGCTCCCACACTACTACACCTCCGATTTACGTGCCCAAATTCGCCAGATACATTCTCACTGTGCCACACCGATCCCCGTGTCTGTAGTTACCTCACTTGCTTGCTCACTGCTGTCCCTTCTTCTCCTCCGCCTCCGCCTCTGCCACCTCCTCCCCCTCCTCCTACTCCTCCATCCTCCTCCTCTCTCCCTCTCGCTCTCCCTCTCGCTCTCCCTCTCGCTCTCCCTCTCGCTCTCCCTCTCGCCTTCAGGTTTCCCATCATCCCGATTGCTGCCCAGAGAGCTGCCCCGAGTGGTGGTCCTTGGGGAGTCCACCACTGCCACCAACCCAATACAGCTATAAGCCTCTGCCGCCTCCTCCTACTAGGTATTCAAATATAATCTTCATAAATACATAATAATTATTGTTTAACATATGCATCGCATTTATGTGGCATAACTACCGATAAATAAGACATTTTCGGCTGAATCGAAATCAGAATTCTGTATAAAGTAATCGTTAGCCATCAACGCCCTCTATAGGGAACAGCTGGCCACGGCTGAAGACTTTTGAAAATAATCATTGATCGGATAGCTTTAATACATGTTATACTTAGATTTTTAAATAATTATTTCCTTTCGATGGTGCGATTTTGAGCGTTTTTAAGTGATTCTCCGTGCTAATGTCACCTCTCCCGTTGGCCGTAGCTTATAGGCCTAGCGATCCAACTTGACAGGACAGTACGAATGTTTTCATGTGGATTAACAAATATTTGATGTGCTTTCGAACTTGCCATTGTATATGCACTCTAATACATTTACCTCATCATTTATTGTACTGTTGATTATGTTACCCCAATTAACACTCAAATTGTTGATATGTAGTTAACATTATCACATTCAGGTTCTGGCGGGAAACAGGGTTCAACCCTAGTCAGCAAAATGTTTAATAGTTGGCACATGCCACTGTTCACTCCTGAATAAAGAAATATTACAACAACAACAAAAAATACATGTCTTATTAAAGGATTTCTGTTTTGGTCAGACAATGGATAATTAAAGCTTTTTCGAACCATTTCAACCTCTGTATCACGAAAAAATATTCCACTGGAAGTGGCTTCAGTGTTAGGTTGACCATACGGCTGTGTGCTTATGGCTGTAGCAGCCATGCTGGAACATGTGCAACCTTTGACAACTGACATATTTACATAAACAGCCTAAATTCACTCAAATTTGAGCCAATTTTAGTTAGTTTGACATTGAAATACGTTTTTGAGCCTTTGTACACTCACCATCATGAGGGCAATATTTGAATTTGTGAAATCAACTGGTCGGGAGTTAAAATCCCCTATTATCGTCCACCCCAGCGGGGCCTACTTGACAGGCAGAAGGGGAGATGAACTGACTTGGCCATAGTCACTAAGAATGATTAAAAAATACAAAAAAAAAGCCTATTTGAGGTACCCGATTTTCATATGTATATTGTTTCTGGGCAGAGGTAGAGATTTTGACACTTTCGACAGCTGTCTCTATGCACTTGTATGCATTTAATTAGCTGGTTTAACTAGACTAGCTGGCGAAAGGGCTAATTCATTATGCACTGCATAACGCAAACGCTAGAGAACACGCCTCCCGTCCATCGGGGCTACAAACTATTAGATAACATTGGACAGGATCCGAAAAAAAACTATATTTCCCATTGCCCAAGACCCAGAACTTATCTGAGTGGCTAAGTCAGACCCTTAGGACGAGATTTCACCCAGAAATTTTACCTCTTACTGGTATAATTACTGCATAACAGACCTCTCGTGTTCACGCTTTATCTGCATGAGGATGTCGAAATCAGACATCGGTGGCTTTACACCTCGTGGCAATGTGGTAAACTGAGAGAATGGTTTCTCACCCTCCCATCAGGTAGCGCCACCAGCAGCAACAGCCATAACAAAGCTCTGGACTGTTCCTCCATTGCCGTATCATCGGCGATGGAGGCCAGATGGATTAACTCATTAAGGACGGGATGCTGCCTCAAGGCAGCATTTTCAAAATGGCGTTGGGGACGGGATGCTGCCTGCAGGCAGCATGATGTCCTCTCCATTAAGGACGGGATGCTGCCTGCAGACAGCATATTTTTATATAAATTGAAGGGGGCACAACTTAATAAAAAATAAACGGATTTTGATGAAATTTAAAATATATGTATACAAACACACTAGAAATATCTTTATAGGTATGTTGTCATGGAGACAATAATGATGACGTCATAACTAACATATGTAAATGCTGGAAAGTGAATTTGGAGCAAGGTTGCCGCCATATTGCACCCAATTGTGACCCATTATTCTAATTATTGAAGACCAAATTCTAGAAATTATGAAAAAATATGATCAATAACTGTTTACACCTATTAAACGATGTACATATGACACATATTATTTGAAGAAAATATTCTTAAAGTGTTTTTATACACTAAACCTCATGTTAAACACCCGTCCTGAAGCCCAAAAAGGGGGAAAAGGGCCCCCGTCCACCAGGCAAAATATGTGTAAACTGCCCCCGTCCTCAATGAGTTAAAGGTCAAAAACGAAAATATTTTGATGCGTCGGGAGACGCCAATGAGGGAGAGGGAAGCAGGTAGGGTGTTGACAGTGTTAATCTAACCCATTGAGGATGGGCTGATGCCTCAAGGCATCAACATCAAAATGGCTCAGGGGACGGGCTGATGCCTCAAGGCATCACACATAATTTGGCTCAGGGGACAGGGTGATGCCTCAAGGCATCAATTTTTGATATAAATTAAAGGGGGCATAACTTAATAAAAAATGAACGGATTTTGATGAAATTTAAAATATATGAATACAAACACACTAGAAATATCTTTATAGGTATGTTGTCATGGAGACAATAATGATGACGTCATAACTAACAGACTTAATGCTGGAAAGTGAATTTGGAGCAAGGTTGCTGCCATATTGCACCCAATTGAGACACTTTATTTTAATTATTGAAGACCAAATTCTAGAAATTATGAAAAAATATGATCAATAACTATTTACACCTATTAAACGATGTACATATGACACATATTATTTGAAGAAAATATTCTTAAAGTGTTTTTATACTCTAAACCTCATGTTAAACACCCGTCCGGAAGCCCAAAAAGGGGGAAAAGGGCCCCCGTCAGCCAGGCAAATTATGTGTAAACTGCCCCCGTCCTCAATGAGTTGAACCCTAAACCTAATGTTAAGCACCCGTCCTGAAGCCCAAAAAGGGGGAAAAGGGCCCCTGTCAGCCAGGCAAAATATGTGTAAACTGCCCCCGTCCTCAATGGGCTAACAAAAGAATCCATATTTATGAACGTAACGCAGTGTAAATAGTCCAAGACTTCCCCGCAAACTCTGACGATAGGCCTCTACTGGTGCCATCATACTCTCTAGACGAGATGTGACCGACCCACCCTCTGTGGGTGGATAAGCCTACATCAACAATTTGTGACATCACCCAATCCATCAGCGTCCACTCCCCATATATAAACGACCCCTACTTATGGCCTAACTTTTGTTGTTATCCCATGTAAGTTGCAACCTTATTACCGTCTCAAATGAAACTTGTGTTAGTTACGAAGCCTTTTTATGGGAGGACTTATATATTATACGGGGTACGAAACTTGTACTTTTAAATACAAAAGTTGGCGCTTCATTATCGGCAATATCGCGTGACCATTCCGATCCCTTATTCTGTTCCATAACCGTTCCATAACGTTCCCGAAAGTCACGTTTACGCTAATAAACGTAACCGGCAAATGGGATATATTTGAAATGGATACCGGTAGTGGACAAAATGTAGGCTATTTATAGGGTGGGTGGTGTAGCCTACGCAAAACGTTGGTGTTGTGTAGGCTACATTATTTGATACTAAATCAAATGGATATTGTAGGTAGGAGGGGTAGAGACAGGGTGGGTGGATGGGACGATCCTTTATTTTTAAATATAAAAATAATCTAAAAGCGTTCAGATCTGGTGAAATATAACCAATTTATTTCCCACAAAAAAATGTGTGGCTGCGGTAATTTTCTGGACCCATGACGGCACTGACACACTCACACAGGCTGTAGCTTGAAGTAATTTGTTCTCCGTTCTGGCACTGGTTTAAATGAGTGTCAACGAACAAAATTAAGCCTATATATTAAATATTTTGAAGGCTAAATATCTCAATGGCAGAATCGATTTACATTGATTCTGTAGAGACTTTAAAATATTTTCGACAGCTGGCAGTGCCAAAGCCTCTAGGACAACCATGTGTCATTATTACAGCTGTAAAACCAGTAAAAATTCTTTTTTTGAATTAGAATTTTTTGTCAAGCAATTCTTCTGTCCCTTGTAAATGCTTTTGAATTCTATTGAATGCACTGCTGTGATCACATGAGATACATAAGACTAGAAATAAAGAGTGGTCTACAGTTGCACATCCAGTCTAGTGGCTAGAGTTTGGAGCTTCAAGTCTATAGGTTGACAGTACTGAATGCTGGTGGAGGTTAAGTTTTTTTGTCACAACATTTAGCAATAGGTCTGGCCTAGTTCAGGAGTTCTTGATTGGCCATTCCATCTGCCTTTGACCCAGTTCCTTGTCCTGGGAGAGTCTGTGACCTTGACCTTGGTATTGAGAGGTTGTGATTGGCTGACTCCAGAAAGCACTGCCCTATTTGAACAATGGTTTAGCAATTCTTCATACATAATGGTATAACAGTATGCCAGTTGTCACCACAGCTTACACAGGCCAGTGGCTAGAGCACTGAACTCCCAATTCAACCTTGCTGGTTCGATTCCCCATTGGGCCAAGCACTTTTTGCCACACTTTTTGCAACCATGTGTCATTATGTGATGGAAAATTGCTGTAATTGTAAAACCAGTAAAAATTCTTTTTTTGAATTAGAATTTTTTGTCAAGCAATTCTTCTGTCCCTTGTAAATGCTTTTGAATTCTATTGAATGCACTGCTGTGATCACATGAGATACATAAGACTAGAAATAAAGAGTGGTCTACAGTTGCACATCCAGTCTAGTGGCTAGAGTTTGGAGCTTCAAGTCTATAGGTTGACAGTACTGAATGCTGGTGGAGGTAAAGTTTTTTTGTCACAACATTTAGCAATAGGTCTGGCCTAGTTCAGGAGTTCTTGATTGGCCATTCCATCTGCCTTTGACCCAGTTCCTTGTCCTGGGAGAGTCTGTGACCTTGACCTTGGTATTGAGAGGTTGTGATTGGCTGACTCCAGAAAGCACTGCCCTATTTGAACAATGGTTTAGCAATTCTTCATACATAATGGTATAACAGTATGCCAGTTGTCACCACAGCTTACACAGCCCAGTGGCTAGAGCACTGAACTCCCAATTCAACCTTGCTGGTTCGATTCCCCATTGGGCCAAGCACTTTTTGCCACACTTTTTGCAACCATGTGTCATTATGTGATGGAAAATTGCTGTAATTGTAAAACCAGTAAAAATTCTTTTTTTGAATTAGAATTTTTTGTCAAGCAATTCTTCTGTCCCTTGTAAATGCTTTTGAATTCTATTGAATGCACTGCTGTGATCACATGAGATACATAAGACTAGAAATAAAGAGTGGTCTACAGTTGCACATCCAGTCTAGTGGCTAGAGTTTGGAGCTTCAAGTCTATAGGTTGACAGTACTGAATGCTGGTGGAGGTAAAGTTTTTTTGTCACAACATTTAGCAATAGGTCTGGCCTAGTTCAGGAGTTCTTGATTGGCCATTCCATCTGCCTTTGACCCAGTTCCTTGTCCTGGGAGAGTCTGTGACCTTGACCTTGGTATTGAGAGGTTGTGATTGGCTGACTCCAGAAAGCACTGCCCTATTTGAACAATGGTTTAGCAATTCTTCATACATAATGGTATAACAGTATGCCAGTTGTCACCACAGCTTACACAGCCCAGTGGCTAGAGCACTGAACTCCCAATTCAACCTTGCTGGTTCGATTCCCCATTGGGCCAAGCACTTTTTGCCACACTTTTTGCAACCATGTGTCATTATGTGATGGAAAATTGCTGTAATTGTAAAACCAGTAAAAATTCTTTTTTTGAATTAGAATTTTTTGTCAAGCAATTCTTCTGTCCCTTGTAAATGCTTTTGAATTCTATTGAATGCACTGCTGTGATCACATGAGATACATAAGACTAGAAATAAAGAGTGGTCTACAGTTGCACATCCAGTCTAGTGGCTAGAGTTTGGAGCTTCAAGTCTATAGGTTGACAGTACTGAATGCTGGTGGAGGTAAAGTTTTTTTGTCACAACATTTAGCAATAGGTCTGGCCTAGTTCAGGAGTTCTTGATTGGCCATTCCATCTGCCTTTGACCCAGTTCCTTGTCCTGGGAGAGTCTGTGACCTTGACCTTGGTATTGAGAGGTTGTGATTGGCTGACTCCAGAAAGCACTGCCCTATTTGAACAATGGTTTAGCAATTCTTCATACATAATGGTATAACAGTATGCCAGTTGTCACCACAGCTTACACAGGCCAGTGGCTAGAGCACTGAACTCCCAATTCAACCTTGCTGGTTCGATTCCCCATTGGGCCAAGCACTTTTTGCCACACTTTTTGCAACCATGTGTCATTATGTGATGGAAAATTGCTGTAATTGTAAAACCAGTAAAAATTCTTTTTTTGAATTAGAATTTTTTGTCAAGCAATTCTTCTGTCCCTTGTAAATGCTTTTGAATTCTATTGAATGCACTGCTGTGATCACATGAGATACATAAGACTAGAAATAAAGAGTGGTCTACAGTTGCACATCCAGTCTAGTGGCTAGAGTTTGGAGCTTCAAGTCTATAGGTTGACAGTACTGAATGCTGGTGGAGGTAAAGTTTTTTTGTCACAACATTTAGCAATAGGTCTGGCCTAGTTCAGGAGTTCTTGATTGGCCATTCCATCTGCCTTTGACCCAGTTCCTTGTCCTGGGAGAGTCTGTGACCTTGACCTTGGTATTGAGAGGTTGTGATTGGCTGACTCCAGAAAGCACTGCCCTATTTGAACAATGGTTTAGCAATTCTTCATACATAATGGTATAACAGTATGCCAGTTGTCACCACAGCTTACACAGGCCAGTGGCTAGAGCACTGAACTCCCAATTCAACCTTGCTGGTTCGATTCCCCATTGGGCCAAGCACTTTTTGCCACACTTTTTGCAACCATGTGTCATTATGTGATGGAAAATTGCTGTAATTGTAAAACCAGTAAAAATTCTTTTTTTGAATTAGAATTTTTTGTCAAGCAATTCTTCTGTCCCTTGTAAATGCTTTTGAATTCTATTGAATGCACTGCTGTGATCACATGAGATACATAAGACTAGAAATAAAGAGTGGTCTACAGTTGCACATCCAGTCTAGTGGCTAGAGTTTGGAGCTTCAAGTCTATAGGTTGACAGTACTGAATGCTGGTGGAGGTAAAGTTTTTTTGTCACAACATTTAGCAATAGGTCTGGCCTAGTTCAGGAGTTCTTGATTGGCCATTCCATCTGCCTTTGACCCAGTTCCTTGTCCTGGGAGAGTCTGTGACCTTGACCTTGGTATTGAGAGGTTGTGATTGGCTGACTCCAGAAAGCACTGCCCTATTTGAACAATGGTTTAGCAATTCTTCATACATAATGGTATAACAGTATGCCAGTTGTCACCACAGCTTACACAGCCCAGTGGCTAGAGCACTGAACTCCCAATTCAACCTTGCTGGTTCGATTCCCCATTGGGCCAAGCACTTTTTGCCACACTTTTTGCAACCATGTGTCATTATGTGATGGAAAATTGCTGTAATTGTAAAACCAGTAAAAATTCTTTTTTTGAATTAGAATTTTTTGTCAAGCAATTCTTCTGTCCCTTGTAAATGCTTTTGAATTCTATTGAATGCACTGCTGTGATCACATGAGATACATAAGACTAGAAATAAAGAGTGGTCTACAGTTGCACATCCAGTCTAGTGGCTAGAGTTTGGAGCTTCAAGTCTATAGGTTGACAGTACTGAATGCTGGTGGAGGTAAAGTTTTTTTGTCACAACATTTAGCAATAGGTCTGGCCTAGTTCAGGAGTTCTTGATTGGCCATTCCATCTGCCTTTGACCCAGTTCCTTGTCCTGGGAGAGTCTGTGACCTTGACCTTGGTATTGAGAGGTTGTGATTGGCTGACTCCAGAAAGCACTGCCCTATTTGAACAATGGTTTAGCAATTCTTCATACATAATGGTATAACAGTATGCCAGTTGTCACCACAGCTTACACAGGCCAGTGGCTAGAGCACTGAACTCCCAATTCAACCTTGCTGGTTCGATTCCCCATTGGGCCAAGCACTTTTTGCCACACTTTTTGCAACCATGTGTCATTATGTGATGGAAAATTGCTGTAATTGTAAAACCAGTAAAAATTCTTTTTTTGAATTAGAATTTTTTGTCAAGCAATTCTTCTGTCCCTTGTAAATGCTTTTGAATTCTATTGAATGCACTGCTGTGATCACATGAGATACATAAGACTAGAAATAAAGAGTGGTCTACAGTTGCACATCCAGTCTAGTGGCTAGAGTTTGGAGCTTCAAGTCTATAGGTTGACAGTACTGAATGCTGGTGGAGGTAAAGTTTTTTTGTCACAACATTTAGCAATAGGTCTGGCCTAGTTCAGGAGTTCTTGATTGGCCATTCCATCTGCCTTTGACCCAGTTCCTTGTCCTGGGAGAGTCTGTGACCTTGACCTTGGTATTGAGAGGTTGTGATTGGCTGACTCCAGAAAGCACTGCCCTATTTGAACAATGGTTTAGCAATTCTTCATACATAATGGTATAACAGTATGCCAGTTGTCACCACAGCTTACACAGGCCAGTGGCTAGAGCACTGAACTCCCAATTCAACCTTGCTGGTTCGATTCCCCATTGGGCCAAGCACTTTTTGCCACACTTTTTGCAACCATGTGTCATTATGTGATGGAAAATTGCTGTAATTGTAAAACCAGTAAAAATTCTTTTTTTGAATTAGAATTTTTTGTCAAGCAATTCTTCTGTCCCTTGTAAATGCTTTTGAATTCTATTGAATGCACTGCTGTGATCACATGAGATACATAAGACTAGAAATAAAGAGTGGTCTACAGTTGCACATCCAGTCTAGTGGCTAGAGTTTGGAGCTTCAAGTCTATAGGTTGACAGTACTGAATGCTGGTGGAGGTAAAGTTTTTTTGTCACAACATTTAGCAATAGGTCTGGCCTAGTTCAGGAGTTCTTGATTGGCCATTCCATCTGCCTTTGACCCAGTTCCTTGTCCTGGGAGAGTCTGTGACCTTGACCTTGGTATTGAGAGGTTGTGATTGGCTGACTCCAGAAAGCACTGCCCTATTTGAACAATGGTTTAGCAATTCTTCATACATAATGGTATAACAGTATGCCAGTTGTCACCACAGCTTACACAGGCCAGTGGCTAGAGCACTGAACTCCCAATTCAACCTTGCTGGTTCGATTCCCCATTGGGCCAAGCACTTTTTGCCACACTTTTTGCAACCATGTGTCATTATGTGATGGAAAATTGCTGTAATTGTAAAACCAGTAAAAATTCTTTTTTTGAATTAGAATTTTTTGTCAAGCAATTCTTCTGTCCCTTGTAAATGCTTTTGAATTCTATTGAATGCACTGCTGTGATCACATGAGATACATAAGACTAGAAATAAAGAGTGGTCTACAGTTGCACATCCAGTCTAGTGGCTAGAGTTTGGAGCTTCAAGTCTATAGGTTGACAGTACTGAATGCTGGTGGAGGTAAAGTTTTTTTGTCACAACATTTAGCAATAGGTCTGGCCTAGTTCAGGAGTTCTTGATTGGCCATTCCATCTGCCTTTGACCCAGTTCCTTGTCCTGGGAGAGTCTGTGACCTTGACCTTGGTATTGAGAGGTTGTGATTGGCTGACTCCAGAAAGCACTGCCCTATTTGAACAATGGTTTAGCAATTCTTCATACATAATGGTATAACAGTATGCCAGTTGTCACCACAGCTTACACAGCCCAGTGGCTAGAGCACTGAACTCCCAATTCAACCTTGCTGGTTCGATTCCCCATTGGGCCAAGCACTTTTTGCCACACTTTTTGCAACCATGTGTCATTATGTGATGGAAAATTGCTGTAATTGTAAAACCAGTAAAAATTCTTTTTTTGAATTAGAATTTTTTGTCAAGCAATTCTTCTGTCCCTTGTAAATGCTTTTGAATTCTATTGAATGCACTGCTGTGATCACATGAGATACATAAGACTAGAAATAAAGAGTGGTCTACAGTTGCACATCCAGTCTAGTGGATAGAGTTTGGAGCTTCAAGTCTATAGGTTGACAGTACTGAATGCTGGTGGAGGTAAAGTTTTTTTGTCACAACATTTAGCAATAGGTCTGGCCTAGTTCAGGAGTTCTTGATTGGCCATTCCATCTGCCTTTGACCCAGTTCCTTGTCCTGGGAGAGTCTGTGACCTTGACCTTGGTATTGAGAGGTTGTGATTGGCTGACTCCAGAAAGCACTGCCCTATTTGAACAATGGTTTAGCAATTCTTCATACATAATGGTATAACAGTATGCCAGTTGTCACCACAGCTTACACAGCCCAGTGGCTAGAGCACTGAACTCCCAATTCAACCTTGCTGGTTCGATTCCCCATTGGGCCAAGCACTTTTTGCCACACTTTTTGCAACCATGTGTCATTATGTGATGGAAAATTGCTGTAATTGTAAAACCAGTAAAAATTCTTTTTTTGAATTAGAATTTTTTGTCAAGCAATTCTTCTGTCCCTTGTAAATGCTTTTGAATTCTATTGAATGCACTGCTGTGATCACATGAGATACATAAGACTAGAAATAAAGAGTGGTCTACAGTTGCACATCCAGTCTAGTGGCTAGAGTTTGGAGCTTCAAGTCTATAGGTTGACAGTACTGAATGCTGGTGGAGGTAAAGTTTTTTTGTCACAACATTTAGCAATAGGTCTGGCCTAGTTCAGGAGTTCTTGATTGGCCATTCCATCTGCCTTTGACCCAGTTCCTTGTCCTGGGAGAGTCTGTGACCTTGACCTTGGTATTGAGAGGTTGTGATTGGCTGACTCCAGAAAGCACTGCCCTATTTGAACAATGGTTTAGCAATTCTTCATACATAATGGTATAACAGTATGCCAGTTGTCACCACAGCTTACACAGCCCAGTGGCTAGAGCACTGAACTCCCAATTCAACCTTGCTGGTTCGATTCCCCATTGGGCCAAGCACTTTTTGCCACACTTTTTGCAACCATGTGTCATTATGTGATGGAAAATTGCTGTAATTGTAAAACCAGTAAAAATTCTTTTTTTGAATTAGAATTTTTTGTCAAGCAATTCTTCTGTCCCTTGTAAATGCTTTTGAATTCTATTGAATGCACTGCTGTGATCACATGAGATACATAAGACTAGAAATAAAGAGTGGTCTACAGTTGCACATCCAGTCTAGTGGCTAGAGTTTGGAGCTTCAAGTCTATAGGTTGACAGTACTGAATGCTGGTGGAGGTAAAGTTTTTTTGTCACAACATTTAGCAATAGGTCTGGCCTAGTTCAGGAGTTCTTGATTGGCCATTCCATCTGCCTTTGACCCAGTTCCTTGTCCTGGGAGAGTATGTGACCTTGACCTTGGTATTGAGAGGTTGTGATTGGCTGACTCCAGAAAGCACTGCCCTATTTGAACAATGGTTTAGCAATTCTTCATACATAATGGTATAACAGTATGCCAGTTGTCACCACAGCTTACACAGCCCAGTGGCTAGAGCACTGAACTCCCAATTCAACCTTGCTGGTTCGATTCCCCATTGGGCCAAGCACTTTTTGCCACACTTTTTGCAACCATGTGTCATTATGTGATGGAAAATTGCTGTAATTGTAAAACCAGTAAAAATTCTTTTTTTGAATTAGAATTTTTTGTCAAGCAATTCTTCTGTCCCTTGTAAATGCTTTTGAATTCTATTGAATGCACTGCTGTGATCACATGAGATACATAAGACTAGAAATAAAGAGTGGTCTACAGTTGCACATCCAGTCTAGTGGCTAGAGTTTGGAGCTTCAAGTCTATAGGTTGACAGTACTGAATGCTGGTGGAGGTAAAGTTTTTTTGTCACAACATTTAGCAATAGGTCTGGCCTAGTTCAGGAGTTCTTGATTGGCCATTCCATCTGCCTTTGACCCAGTTCCTTGTCCTGGGAGAGTCTGTGACCTTGACCTTGGTATTGAGAGGTTGTGATTGGCTGACTCCAGAAAGCACTGCCCTATTTGAACAATGGTTTAGCAATTCTTCATACATAATGGTATAACAGTATGCCAGTTGTCACCACAGCTTACACAGCCCAGTGGCTAGAGCACTGAACTCCCAATTCAACCTTGCTGGTTCGATTCCCCATTGGGCCAAGCACTTTTTGCCACACTTTTTGCAACCATGTGTCATTATGTGATGGAAAATTGCTGTAATTGTAAAACCAGTAAAAATTCTTTTTTTGAATTAGAATTTTTTGTCAAGCAATTCTTCTGTCCCTTGTAAATGCTTTTGAATTCTATTGAATGCACTGCTGTGATCACATGAGATACATAAGACTAGAAATAAAGAGTGGTCTACAGTTGCACATCCAGTCTAGTGGCTAGAGTTTGGAGCTTCAAGTCTATAGGTTGACAGTACTGAATGCTGGTGGAGGTAAAGTTTTTTTGTCACAACATTTAGCAATAGGTCTGGCCTAGTTCAGGAGTTCTTGATTGGCCATTCCATCTGCCTTTGACCCAGTTCCTTGTCCTGGGAGAGTCTGTGACCTTGACCTTGGTATTGAGAGGTTGTGATTGGCTGACTCCAGAAAGCACTGCCCTATTTGAACAATGGTTTAGCAATTCTTCATACATAATGGTATAACAGTATGCCAGTTGTCACCACAGCTTACACAGGCCAGTGGCTAGAGCACTGAACTCCCAATTCAACCTTGCTGGTTCGATTCCCCATTGGGCCAAGCACTTTTTGCCACACTTTTTGCAACCATGTGTCATTATGTGATGGAAAATTGCTGTAATTGTAAAACCAGTAAAAATTCTTTTTTTGAATTAGAATTTTTTGTCAAGCAATTCTTCTGTCCCTTGTAAATGCTTTTGAATTCTATTGAATGCACTGCTGTGATCACATGAGATACATAAGACTAGAAATAAAGAGTGGTCTACAGTTGCACATCCAGTCTAGTGGCTAGAGTTTGGAGCCTCAAGTCTATAGGTTGACAGTACTGAATGCTGGTGGAGGTAAAGTTTTTTTGTCACAACATTTAGCAATAGGTCTGGCCTAGTTCAGGAGTTCTTGATTGGCCATTCCATCTGCCTTTGACCCAGTTCCTTGTCCTGGGAGAGTCTGTGACCTTGACCTTGGTATTGAGAGGTTGTGATTGGCTGACTCCAGAAAGCACTGCCCTATTTGAACAATGGTTTAGCAATTCTTCATACATAATGGTATAACAGTATGCCAGTTGTCACCACAGCTTACACAGCCCAGTGGCTAGAGCACTGGACTCCCAATTCAACCTTGCTGGTTCGATTCCCCATTGGGCCAAGCACTTTTTGCCACACTTTTTGCAACCATGTGTCATTATGTGATGGAAAATTGCTGTAATTGTAAAACCAGTAAAAATTCTTTTTTTGAATTAGAATTTTTTGTCAAGCAATTCTTCTGTCCCTTGTAAATGCTTTTGAATTCTATTGAATGCACTGCTGTGATCACATGAGATACATAAGACTAGAAATAAAGAGTGGTCTACAGTTGCACATCCAGTCTAGTGGCTAGAGTTTGGAGCTTCAAGTCTATAGGTTGACAGTACTGAATGCTGGTGGAGGTAAAGTTTTTTTGTCACAACATTTAGCAATAGGTCTGGCCTAGTTCAGGAGTTCTTGATTGGCCATTCCATCTGCCTTTGACCCAGTTCCTTGTCCTGGGAGAGTCTGTGACCTTGACCTTGGTATTGAGAGGTTGTGATTGGCTGACTCCAGAAAGCACTGCCCTATTTGAACAATGGTTTAGCAATTCTTCATACATAATGGTATAACAGTATGCCAGTTGTCACCACAGCTTACACAGGCCAGTGGCTAGAGCACTGAACTCCCAATTCAACCTTGCTGGTTCGATTCCCCATTGGGCCAAGCACTTTTTGCCACACTTTTTGCAACCATGTGTCATTATGTGATGGAAAATTGCTGTAATTGTAAAACCAGTAAAAATTCTTTTTTTGAATTAGAATTTTTTGTCAAGCAATTCTTCTGTCCCTTGTAAATGCTTTTGAATTCTATTGAATGCACTGCTGTGATCACATGAGATACATAAGACTAGAAATAAAGAGTGGTCTACAGTTGCACATCCAGTCTAGTGGCTAGAGTTTGGAGCTTCAAGTCTATAGGTTGACAGTACTGAATGCTGGTGGAGGTAAAGTTTTTTTGTCACAACATTTAGCAATAGGTCTGGCCTAGTTCAGGAGTTCTTGATTGGCCATTCCATCTGCCTTTGACCCAGTTCCTTGTCCTGGGAGAGTCTGTGACCTTGACCTTGGTATTGAGAGGTTGTGATTGGCTGACTCCAGAAAGCACTGCCCTATTTGAACAATGGTTTAGCAATTCTTCATACATAATGGTATAACAGTATGCCAGTTGTCACCACAGCTTACACAGGCCAGTGGCTAGAGCACTGAACTCCCAATTCAACCTTGCTGGTTCGATTCCCCATTGGGCCAAGCACTTTTTGCCACACTTTTTGCAACCATGTGTCATTATGTGATGGAAAATTGCTGTAATTGTAAAACCAGTAAAAATTCTTTTTTTGAATTAGAATTTTTTGTCAAGCAATTCTTCTGTCCCTTGTAAATGCTTTTGAATTCTATTGAATGCACTGCTGTGATCACATGAGATACATAAGACTAGAAATAAAGAGTGGTCTACAGTTGCACATCCAGTCTAGTGGCTAGAGTTTGGAGCTTCAAGTCTATAGGTTGACAGTACTGAATGCTGGTGGAGGTAAAGTTTTTTTGTCACAACATTTAGCAATAGGTCTGGCCTAGTTCAGGAGTTCTTGATTGGCCATTCCATCTGCCTTTGACCCAGTTCCTTGTCCTGGGAGAGTCTGTGACCTTGACCTTGGTATTGAGAGGTTGTGATTGGCTGACTCCAGAAAGCACTGCCCTATTTGAACAATGGTTTAGCAATTCTTCATACATAATGGTATAACAGTATGCCAGTTGTCACCACAGCTTACACAGGCCAGTGGCTAGAGCACTGAACTCCCAATTCAACCTTGCTGGTTCGATTCCCCATTGGGCCAAGCACTTTTTGCCACACTTTTTGCAACCATGTGTCATTATGTGATGGAAAATTGCTGTAATTGTAAAACCAGTAAAAATTCTTTTTTTGAATTAGAATTTTTTGTCAAGCAATTCTTCTGTCCCTTGTAAATGCTTTTGAATTCTATTGAATGCACTGCTGTGATCACATGAGATACATAAGACTAGAAATAAAGAGTGGTCTACAGTTGCACATCCAGTCTAGTGGCTAGAGTTTGGAGCTTCAAGTCTATAGGTTGACAGTACTGAATGCTGGTGGAGGTAAAGTTTTTTTGTCACAACATTTAGCAATAGGTCTGGCCTAGTTCAGGAGTTCTTGATTGGCCATTCCATCTGCCTTTGACCCAGTTCCTTGTCCTGGGAGAGTCTGTGACCTTGACCTTGGTATTGAGAGGTTGTGATTGGCTGACTCCAGAAAGCACTGCCCTATTTGAACAATGGTTTAGCAATTCTTCATACATAATGGTATAACAGTATGCCAGTTGTCACCACAGCTTACACAGGCCAGTGGCTAGAGCACTGAACTCCCAATTCAACCTTGCTGGTTCGATTCCCCATTGGGCCAAGCACTTTTTGCCACACTTTTTGCAACCATGTGTCATTATGTGATGGAAAATTGCTGTAATTGTAAAACCAGTAAAAATTCTTTTTTTGAATTAGAATTTTTTGTCAAGCAATTCTTCTGTCCCTTGTAAATGCTTTTGAATTCTATTGAATGCACTGCTGTGATCACATGAGATACATAAGACTAGAAATAAAGAGTGGTCTACAGTTGCACATCCAGTCTAGTGGCTAGAGTTTGGAGCTTCAAGTCTATAGGTTGACAGTACTGAATGCTGGTGGAGGTAAAGTTTTTTTGTCACAACATTTAGCAATAGGTCTGGCCTAGTTCAGGAGTTCTTGATTGGCCATTCCATCTGCCTTTGACCCAGTTCCTTGTCCTGGGAGAGTCTGTGACCTTGACCTTGGTATTGAGAGGTTGTGATTGGCTGACTCCAGAAAGCACTGCCCTATTTGAACAATGGTTTAGCAATTCTTCATACATAATGGTATAACAGTATGCCAGTTGTCACCACAGCTTACACAGGCCAGTGGCTAGAGCACTGAACTCCCAATTCAACCTTGCTGGTTCGATTCCCCATTGGGCCAAGCACTTTTTGCCACACTTTTTGCAACCATGTGTCATTATGTGATGGAAAATTGCTGTAATTGTAAAACCAGTAAAAATTCTTTTTTTGAATTAGAATTTTTTGTCAAGCAATTCTTCTGTCCCTTGTAAATGCTTTTGAATTCTATTGAATGCACTGCTGTGATCACATGAGATACATAAGACTAGAAATAAAGAGTGGTCTACAGTTGCACATCCAGTCTAGTGGCTAGAGTTTGGAGCTTCAAGTCTATAGGTTGACAGTACTGAATGCTGGTGGAGGTAAAGTTTTTTTGTCACAACATTTAGCAATAGGTCTGGCCTAGTTCAGGAGTTCTTGATTGGCCATTCCATCTGCCTTTGACCCAGTTCCTTGTCCTGGGAGAGTCTGTGACCTTGACCTTGGTATTGAGAGGTTGTGATTGGCTGACTCCAGAAAGCACTGCCCTATTTGAACAATGGTTTAGCAATTCTTCATACATAATGGTATAACAGTATGCCAGTTGTCACCACAGCTTACACAGGCCAGTGGCTAGAGCACTGAACTCCCAATTCAACCTTGCTGGTTCGATTCCCCATTGGGCCAAGCACTTTTTGCCACACTTTTTGCAACCATGTGTCATTATGTGATGGAAAATTGCTGTAATTGTAAAACCAGTAAAAATTCTTTTTTTGAATTAGAATTTTTTGTCAAGCAATTCTTCTGTCCCTTGTAAATGCTTTTGAATTCTATTGAATGCACTGCTGTGATCACATGAGATACATAAGACTAGAAATAAAGAGTGGTCTACAGTTGCACATCCAGTCTAGTGGCTAGAGTTTGGAGCTTCAAGTCTATAGGTTGACAGTACTGAATGCTGGTGGAGGTAAAGTTTTTTTGTCACAACATTTAGCAATAGGTCTGGCCTAGTTCAGGAGTTCTTGATTGGCCATTCCATCTGCCTTTGACCCAGTTCCTTGTCCTGGGAGAGTCTGTGACCTTGACCTTGGTATTGAGAGGTTGTGATTGGCTGACTCCAGAAAGCACTGCCCTATTTGAACAATGGTTTAGCAATTCTTCATACATAATGGTATAACAGTATGCCAGTTGTCACCACAGCTTACACAGGCCAGTGGCTAGAGCACTGAACTCCCAATTCAACCTTGCTGGTTCGATTCCCCATTGGGCCAAGCACTTTTTGCCACACTTTTTGCAACCATGTGTCATTATGTGATGGAAAATTGCTGTAATTGTAAAACCAGTAAAAATTCTTTTTTTGAATTAGAATTTTTTGTCAAGCAATTCTTCTGTCCCTTGTAAATGCTTTTGAATTCTATTGAATGCACTGCTGTGATCACATGAGATACATAAGACTAGAAATAAAGAGTGGTCTACAGTTGCACATCCAGTCTAGTGGCTAGAGTTTGGAGCTTCAAGTCTATAGGTTGACAGTACTGAATGCTGGTGGAGGTAAAGTTTTTTTGTCACAACATTTAGCAATAGGTCTGGCCTAGTTCAGGAGTTCTTGATTGGCCATTCCATCTGCCTTTGACCCAGTTCCTTGTCCTGGGAGAGTCTGTGACCTTGACCTTGGTATTGAGAGGTTGTGATTGGCTGACTCCAGAAAGCACTGCCCTATTTGAACAATGGTTTAGCAATTCTTCATACATAATGGTATAACAGTATGCCAGTTGTCACCACAGCTTACACAGGCCAGTGGCTAGAGCACTGAACTCCCAATTCAACCTTGCTGGTTCGATTCCCCATTGGGCCAAGCACTTTTTGCCACACTTTTTGCAACCATGTGTCATTATGTGATGGAAAATTGCTGTAATTGTAAAACCAGTAAAAATTCTTTTTTTGAATTAGAATTTTTTGTCAAGCAATTCTTCTGTCCCTTGTAAATGCTTTTGAATTCTATTGAATGCACTGCTGTGATCACATGAGATACATAAGACTAGAAATAAAGAGTGGTCTACAGTTGCACATCCAGTCTAGTGGCTAGAGTTTGGAGCTTCAAGTCTATAGGTTGACAGTACTGAATGCTGGTGGAGGTAAAGTTTTTTTGTCACAACATTTAGCAATAGGTCTGGCCTAGTTCAGGAGTTCTTGATTGGCCATTCCATCTGCCTTTGACCCAGTTCCTTGTCCTGGGAGAGTCTGTGACCTTGACCTTGGTATTGAGAGGTTGTGATTGGCTGACTCCAGAAAGCACTGCCCTATTTGAACAATGGTTTAGCAATTCTTCATACATAATGGTATAACAGTATGCCAGTTGTCACCACAGCTTACACAGGCCAGTGGCTAGAGCACTGAACTCCCAATTCAACCTTGCTGGTTCGATTCCCCATTGGGCCAAGCACTTTTTGCCACACTTTTTGCAACCATGTGTCATTATGTGATGGAAAATTGCTGTAATTGTAAAACCAGTAAAAATTCTTTTTTTGAATTAGAATTTTTTGTCAAGCAATTCTTCTGTCCCTTGTAAATGCTTTTGAATTCTATTGAATGCACTGCTGTGATCACATGAGATACATAAGACTAGAAATAAAGAGTGGTCTACAGTTGCACATCCAGTCTAGTGGCTAGAGTTTGGAGCTTCAAGTCTATAGGTTGACAGTACTGAATGCTGGTGGAGGTAAAGTTTTTTTGTCACAACATTTAGCAATAGGTCTGGCCTAGTTCAGGAGTTCTTGATTGGCCATTCCATCTGCCTTTGACCCAGTTCCTTGTCCTGGGAGAGTCTGTGACCTTGACCTTGGTATTGAGAGGTTGTGATTGGCTGACTCCAGAAAGCACTGCCCTATTTGAACAATGGTTTAGCAATTCTTCATACATAATGGTATAACAGTATGCCAGTTGTCACCACAGCTTACACAGGCCAGTGGCTAGAGCACTGAACTCCCAATTCAACCTTGCTGGTTCGATTCCCCATTGGGCCAAGCACTTTTTGCCACACTTTTTGCAACCATGTGTCATTATGTGATGGAAAATTGCTGTAATTGTAAAACCAGTAAAAATTCTTTTTTTGAATTAGAATTTTTTGTCAAGCAATTCTTCTGTCCCTTGTAAATGCTTTTGAATTCTATTGAATGCACTGCTGTGATCACATGAGATACATAAGACTAGAAATAAAGAGTGGTCTACAGTTGCACATCCAGTCTAGTGGCTAGAGTTTGGAGCTTCAAGTCTATAGGTTGACAGTACTGAATGCTGGTGGAGGTAAAGTTTTTTTGTCACAACATTTAGCAATAGGTCTGGCCTAGTTCAGGAGTTCTTGATTGGCCATTCCATCTGCCTTTGACCCAGTTCCTTGTCCTGGGAGAGTCTGTGACCTTGACCTTGGTATTGAGAGGTTGTGATTGGCTGACTCCAGAAAGCACTGCCCTATTTGAACAATGGTTTAGCAATTCTTCATACATAATGGTATAACAGTATGCCAGTTGTCACCACAGCTTACACAGCCCACCAAGAAACCCGATATCACCTTGATATCGGCCCGATATCAGACACTCCATCGGCCCGATATCAGATCTGATATCGATCGATATCAGACTGCACCCTCAAATTCGGTCGGCCCGATATCAGATCTGATATCAGATCTGATATCGGGCCGATATCAGACCAATACTATTTCTGATATCAGTTTCTGATATTGAGCCGATATCATACCGATATCATTTCTGATATCAGTTCTGATATTGAGCCGATATCAGACCGATATCATTTCTGATATCAGTTTCTGATATTGAGCCGATATCACACCGATACTATTTCTGATGTCAGTTCTGATATTGAGCCGATATCACATCGATATTATTTCTGATATCAATTCTGATATCGAGCCGATATCATACCGATTTAATTTCCGATATTCCTGATATTGAGCCGATATCACACCGATACTATTTCTGATATCAGTTCTGATATTGAGCCGATATCACATCGATACTATTTCTGATATCAGTTCTGATATTGAGCCGATATCGTACCGATACCATTTCTGATATCAGGAACTGAAATCAAACTGATGTCATAGGAGTATTGTTCCTGATGTCAAGAACATCAGAATCTGGTAGATCTCTAATATCCGGGGATCTCTGATATCCAGCTGCTGTCCGGGGATCTCTGCTATCCATCTGATGTCAACCAATATAACACTTCTGATTTCATCAACCGATATAAGACAACTAAATAATGGAGATATTAGACTGGTAATCTTGCAGTTTTTATTACATAATAGCGTCATCCTTTCTAGGAAATGCACATGAACGTCTTTCATTTGGTTAATAGGTTCTTTATTTCCTGCGATTAAATGAAAGTCTACAGTTACAGAGACAAAGGAATATGGTTGGAAATAATGACACATTATGGTTACAAATAATGACATATTATTACCTAATGGTCCACTGCTAGAAGTTCACTAGAAATATTTGAAAGAACTTTGTAGGCTGTCTTTGGGTCATCAAAACGCTATAATAACCTATATTTGGTCACCCAGATACATGAAATCTGATCCCCAAATCTCTTAAAACTTCAATCTAAAAAATGTCATTTCCTAGACCGCCTGGACATCCCTTAAAATACCAATGTTCAGTGTAAAAATACTTGGCATAATGTCCGATTGGACACACCCAAAATCGAAAATTTGTCCTATAGTCCTAAAACCTGTGTAGTATTAACCTATTTTTGACCCAAATATGATGCATAAATTTTGTCAGACCAGTCTCGTGCCATGTGCGTAAAAACACCAAAAATTAATTAGAAAAGTCTCCACCGTTTTCTGGCGTTAAAAATGTGGCACAAAAACGCCCTGAATTGACACCCATAATGAAATAAAATGTCCATATATATATACCTGGCGTTGAATACTGTATGAGTATCCTTAATATGAGGTAAATTGTTTCACCTTAACCCTCTTATATAGGTGTTTACAAAACTGACGCCAAAAGCTTAAAATACAGACTGTAAAATTATATATCATTACAGCGTTATATAGAATCTCTCACCTGTCCATATATGATTGAACAAAAATATAATGCAATATCATCCATCTGTGACTGAACAGAAAATTGAGGTTAACCTATGCATCACATGATTTTTAAAGCTTGTACCAGATACATACAGTAATATCATTTAAAACCAAAATCCCTATTAGGATCTTCAATTTCTAATACAAAAACCTTTTGAGATGCCACAATAAGGAAACAATAGTATTATAATAATGCATGGTTCAGAATTAATTTCTTGAATTGCCAGTCTATAGCAAGATTTTCCTATTTAAGGTGTATTTTCTGGGAACATTATATTTGTCTGGGATCCGTATATCCAATTTCTCCAGGTAATTGTCATGTTTTAGTACCTTTACTTTAAGTTTCACATATTTAGGTGTTGGTCATCTTAGGGTGAGGCCTTGATTAGGTGAGCTTCTGCTCATGGATGAGACAACCACTGTACAGCTCCCTGGTTTATTTCACCCTTGATATGCTCAGTCCATAGAAATAACATAGGCTGTGTATATTGTTTAGCTGGTCAGTAACTGAAGCGACATTGCACGCGGGCAATACACGGCCGACCTACTTTTTTTTGCGCTGTGCGCATGCGTTCTTTCTGATCTTTGCCAGTTCCGGTCCTTCTTCGGAGCCATGTTTTCGAAGCGAATCAAGCTAAAGAACTGAATATTTAACAATTTATTTCTCAAAATCGCTGCAGATCATGTTAATTTAACATTAGTTTAGTGTGCGGGGTGAAATAAACACAGAACAACCCTTGGATTCTCGGCGTCGTGAATATTCACCCATGACGGTCGCGGGACTACCGTCCCTTGACCGTCATCGGTGAATATTCACTCCCGCCTCGAATCCCGGGTAGTTCTGTGTATGTATTGGTCCTGTCTGATCCTGAGCTGGTGAAGTTCGGATCCTGTGCCATTGGGCAGTGGTACTACGTAACAGGTCTTTCTGATGAGATAGTTGTCATACGTCCTCAGGATTTAAGGCTGGTATGTCCTGATTGTCCAGTTTCTCTACTCAAATGGCCATGCCAAGTAGGTCCATATGAGTATATTCCTGAGTATATTGCCATCGCTGATCAAACTCGGAACATGTCCAAACAAGTGTTTGTGGATGCCTGCAGCTCCCCCATGATTAGTTGATTTGTTTCCAGCAGCTCTGGAAAGCATCCTATAAATAAGGTCAGGTCATGAATTAAACATCATTAACAAGGGACAAAGTTATCACTTGAATACTTGACATTATCTACCCAGCGCTTGTAATAAAATCAAAAACCATTGTATGAGGTATACAAGTTTATAGTTTATATGCCTAATAATACAGATGGAAACTACTTGCAAATCACAGAATAGAAAAAAGAAAATAACTCTGTTCCATTTGAGAAGGACAGTAAATTTCTGTGCAGGCTGGTAAATGTCTGTATTCAGCAGCCAAATTGGTGGGAAAATTAATTTCTCACACTGCATGTCTAATCAAAAGTACATATCATATCATATCATTGGGATGTTGATTTACAGTACTTAATTTTCTTAATGCTGGATTTGCAAATATCTTGGAAATAAGAGTTGGAATAGAGTTAGTTGCAAGAATAACAAAAATTAGTTTTTTGGTATATTTGAATCGGTATACACACCCTCATATTTGATGCTTACAATTAATTACTGAGTTGCAGGTAATTATGCACCCACCCCATGTCACTTACAGTTTAAATAGTATCAAACTCCTGTCAATAATTCAATTTATAACATACCTTTGGAATAAATCCATGGTAGCAGGGCCTGTGGGCAGGACTTGGGAGTTCACTACACAGTATCAACCTGTCCACAGCTAGCAAGAAATGGTTGGGCATACTGTCTACTAATATCTGAAAGAAAACAATGTATTTATCAGTCAAACAGACCACTATATTTTCCAGTTCATAATAGTATATTTTTTTCAGCAAGAAGGGAATACACATATTTATTTTTTGATATGCTCAGCCCTTAGAGATAACAAAGGCTCCATATATTGTTTAGCTGGTCAGTAACTGAAGCAATATTGCTCGTAGGCAATACACAACTGACCCAATTTTTCGTACACTGTGCATATGCTTTCTGATCTTCCATAGTTCTAGCTCTTTATTAATACTGGGGCTATGTTTTCGGAGCAAATCAAGCTAAAGACATGATTATTTAACTATTCATTCCTCAAAATCACTGTAGATCACGTTAATCTAACATAAGTTATGTGGGAGAGGTCAAATAAACACAGAACAACCCTTGGATTCTCGGCGTCAGTTGCAGGCCGACTGGCCCTAGACCAACATCTGTAAATATTCACTCCTGCCTAATCCCAGATAGTTCTGTCTATGTATACACCATAATGTTGCAACTCTATTAATCAGGCATGTAAGCCAGATGTTAACCCACAAATATTGGGGAAGATTTTGTGTAAAAGTCAAACAATCGTCAATATTTTATAAGTTATGATTTTTGTATAATCAATATGGTAATCGTATTTGTCAATCTTAGGTTATTATTTAAATAAAGTTAATGAAATATTAACACAAGCATGTTTATGTTACATATTTATATGGCCATTTACTATCACCTGGAACATCAATGAAATTTTAATTTTTTGTGGGCGGCATTAGTAAAGATGATCATCAGCACATGTATAGATACATCATACTCTACAATTACAGTATAAATGCTTGGGTGGAGTCAAATTGTAAATTTATATCACACAACAGCAGGCTCTATGTGATCTGTTAATAATATGGTGTATACAAATGAATATGGGCGACATTCTATCTATATGAAAATTATTTCTCCTTCCTTTAATATGAAAAGTCACCAATAAACATACCAGTCAATTGCTCCTCATGGGTAATTGCTCCAGGCGGTGAAACCATGGTTATCTTGGCCAGTCTCTAGCTAGCCCTGTGCATTTGAACCTGCAAACAGTTAGAATTTTTAATTTTCTTCCATCACAGTAAAGTAATGTACAGTACCGTGTCATCAGATGTCGGGTGCCACAAGTATACAATTTTACATAAATCATTGTTTGCATCTTAATACACGATAACTAACTCGTTGGTTGAAGGATTGTGAATATTGCACAAGTTGTGTTTGTAGAAATATTATCTAATTGCGGCCTTATGAGATGCTTGACCATGCTGTTATACCAGGCCTTGCTGCGAAGAAAACAAACATGAGAAAATAGCTCACAGATCCGAATCAATTTCAGACACTTTCACAGCTTCAAATATTTTAGAAATAAAGTATTGACTTGACAAAGGGTAGACTTTGATAAAGATAAAAGGATTTTAGTTTATTTATTCATTTGATAGATATATTACACATCTACTTGTGTTGAAAGTTACGACAATCTGAAAACCAGATCATTTTGTTGTCAGTTGGCCACTGCGGGAAAATCGCTCCATTTTCGAATGAATTTAATCCTTTTCACAGCTTTGAAAAGTTTTAAAACTACACTTATGCTTTAACAAAGGGTAGACGTACATACAGATGAAAGTATTTTAGTTTATTTCCTTAATTTTGATCTAATTTCACCATTCTATCTCCCGTTCTGTCTGCATTGACAACCAGGGTTCACAAAACACGGTCGCCCTTTCTCCCCAGGCGACCAGAATTTGGTAAGGACTAGTAGATCCTACCTGGCCACTCATCCTGTGGGCGAGTAGAAATTTTGAGGGAATTTAGACCCTTTTTACCTACTCTACCAGGCCTACCGAAATATTGCATTTGAGTTCCACTCATTCGATCTTGGTACAAATGAGGCTGACTGATTTGATTTTGTAATCCCAGGTTTATCTGAAGTCAATTAATCAAATAACTTTTACTTGTTTTGAGTTACTATTTGTAGAGATGAAATTCGATAACAAATATTAGGGTGACTCAAAGAGTTATTGAGAAAATTGACTTTTATTTCCTGAGTAAATTGCCCCAATTTTCAGCCCAAAATTGTGACATCGTGGAGGAGGTAAAATCAACAGCAAAATTTAAACTGGTAGAATAATCAAATTTAAATATTTTATAGCCTGATAAAGAGACTGTTGCTTATATTTTATATGACAGAGGTGAATAATCAATATTTCATATGTTTAATGCACATATTTAATAGTTAGTTTTGTTCACAACGTTTCAATGGTGGATAAATGGTGTGATGATATCTATGGAAAAACATTTGTCATATTGCCACATCAAAGTCATTTAACCATAGATATAATCTTATTTTCACAATTGATCCATCTATTACATACCTTATTTACACATGGTCACTGGAATTGGGTTACCAAACCTATGTTGACACACAACAAATTAACAAAATTACTTCTCTTTATGTTCAAAATTATTTTTTTAGTTTGGGTTTTGGAAGGGAGTCAGGCACCAGCGATTCTGATGAGGAAATGGATTTAGAGTCCCCTGATTATTAAATGGGTAGTTTCCCACACAATATTCGTGAAGGAAAAGACCTCATTTCAGTTTTAAAAAAATATTATCTTCATGCATTATTCACATGTATTCATTATTCTTATCTTTTAATTTTTGAAGAGATAAAGGAAACATATGTTTGTCTATAATATTTAACATGAATAAATAGATTCTCAATTCTTTGGTTTCTATCAATTATGAGGTATTTTAAATGTTATTCGATACATTAGTCAACCCCCTGTCCCTGCCTTTACCTTGCAAGAAAAGATGCTGAAAAATGCTGAGGATAGTGTAAGGACTACTAGATTTCTATAAGGACTAGTGGTTTTATACTCTACTAGTCCTGTGGGCGAGTACATGATGACCACGTTTCATGAACCCTGACAACTAATCAGTTCAATGGTGTGATTCCCCTCAGTTGGGCCTTCACGCTGTTATGGGAGCCTTCGGGATGCCACTCAGAGCGTGGAGTTGTATACAGCACAACTCAGAGCCTGGAGTTGTATACGTGCACAACGTATACCACTCCACAGTACGTTGTTTTAACGGCAACATGTATATAATAAACTTCAATATATAATAACATCGGGGTCAAAGCCTATTCTTTGGTTAGAATTACAAAATAACTTATTTTAGTTTAAATTTTGAATATACAACTGTTCCTTTGATTACTTTCATGTTGCTGAATGTTCAAGCTGATGTGTCTTAAGATAAGATAAGATGTTTTTTGTGTCTTTTTGGTGAGTACAAATGAGTACCAAACGATTACTATATAAATAGACAAAAGTTGATGAGATACACATGGTTCCCGCAGCCAAACCAACATCAAAGGTACTGACTAATTGGCTCAATTTTTACTGAATTTTTACTTTAAATAAAGTTGTTAGCAGGTCTCCCAAAAGATCTTTAGAATACATGAGAGCTCTTCATTTTAAAGGAATAATCCTTGCAAAATATGGCTTGTTAAAAGATTTTAGCTGTCTGAATGGTGCTGGTTATAAAAAAAAAATCAGCTGGTGCTGAGACCGACCATAATTTAGATTTTGTCATAGTCCCCATCAGGGTGGGGTGGGGGGGGGTCAGGGGAATGCTCCCCCGGGAATTTTATTTCTGATACATATGTATATATATATGTTGAGTACTAAACCGGACATGGCGAAACCTGCCGGACCGCGGTCCTAGACCGTTGAAAGACAAGTCGGACTGGTGAAAGTAAAGTTTCACTGGTCCGACTGTCCGGTGAAAAATTTGTATGAAACGTTGGAGAAACCTTTGGAGGACCTGTTTCTGGACAGTCCGAGTGTAATATGTGGGTTTTGAGCTTTCAGGATACGTTTATTCCAACAAAATCGGACTATTGATTCTGTATTTTCTAACCTTTTGAATATTTTTGCTCATTTACTGTGATGTAAGTAGATCCCTCATTGTTGGAATTTGTTGGAATCTCTCAAATTCCATTAAGACAGATGACAACTATATTTTGTTCAAAGGGTCCTTCCATCGGTTATGATATTAAAGTACTGATAGTCTCCAATACCTGATGACCAATATGTACAATGTGGCCTTCAGCTGTATTTCAACACCTTTTTTCTTTTTGAGAGAATTTTTGTTAAATTCAAAATCAGCTTCTTTCCATTTATTCTCCTCTTTAAAGTAAACCGCTGACTTTGTTTACTTTTTCAACAAGTTCTTTACTGGCATATATCTTTATATAGCCCATATCACAATTTATACCACAGACAGGTCAAATATATCTGAAGAGCTTTTTTAAAAAGCTCTAAATTAGCTATATTTACGTCACACATATGCTTCCTCTATGCAGTTCTGCATTGAAAACTTTTGTATTTTCCATTTTTTTTTGTTCTTAGACATGATGAATATAATGAGAGTATAAGTAACAAATGAATTCTGCTAAAAAAACGTTGAAAACCATCTTGGGTTACAATGAGAACCATTTTAACCTCAAAACTTAAGCAAAATTTACCCTTTTTTTAAAAATCACAAGAATAATTATTTCATTTCGAAATAAAACCAATATGGATCACACCACACACAACATTTCATATCACATATCCACTGGAAACCATTATCATAACTATTCACCCACAGCAAAAGGGTAATATCTCATGGTCAGAAAGGGCTATACAAGTTTAAGTCACACAGTAAAGACAATACTTCGCATGAGGTGAAAACCATAATTATTAGTTTATAATAGACTAATTTCACTTCATATGAGTTCAAGTGGATTAATACTTGTTTACATAATGAATTTCACTCAGAAAACCAATTGAAATATCATCTTGTGTCACAATGAGGCCCTTTTTCACCTGGAAACTCATTAAAATTCAAACAAAATCATCAGTTTTTACAAATATTTCATGAATAATTATTTTATTTCGAAATAAAAATAGTATGGGTTGCACCATAAATATCTTATATTGACTTGAAATCATTCTCACAACTGTTTACGTACAATAACAGTGTCAGATCGCATAACCAGCTAGGGCTATACTTACATCACACACTAAATCAAGATACCTCTCACAAGGTGAAAACAATAATCCTGATATTATTATACCCTGATTTCATGTCATATGATTTCAAATGATTTAACAACTATCTGAAGAATCAATTCTGCTCAGAAAACAAGTTGGAAAATCATCTTGTGGTACAATGAGGCCTCTTTTAACCTCAAAATTAAGCAAATTTTAAGCAAAATTCAAAGTTTTTAGCAAAAATCGAATGCATAATTATTTTATTTCGAAATAGAAACTATTCGTTGTACACCCTATACATCATTCAATATCCAATATCCACTTGAAACCATTATTTTAACTATTAGACATAATAAACAGGTGCAACCCTGTGACCAGCAAGGGATATACTTACGTCACACACTTACATTCAAACTACAGGGAAGCAATAATCGTTGGATATATTATAGCCTAATTTCACTCTTTGTTACTTCAAATAAATCAGAAACTGTTTGAAGAATTGATTCCACGCAGAAAACCAGTTGAAAAGTAATCATTTGCTTGATGGGGCCCACATCTTTATCTCTGGATTATTACTAAATTAGTATCTGGAAAAAAATGGACCCAGATTGTGGCAAGTTATCAGTAATATAACCTGGTGTAAGTCCTTCTTCCTGATAAGTATGAAAATAATCAAAGCATTTTTTATTTTTTACCAAAAATTGCAAAAGAAATTCTGGAATTGACCAAATACTTTGATTTGGCCAGTCTTGCCAGTTCTACCGATTTTGATAACTTAAATTACATCCTAATGCTGACATTTTTGCGGTTTGTTTGGTATCTAATATACCTTTCTAGCTGAAATACCTTTTTCTCCACAGAACTTACACGGCAGGTATTAATTTAAAAAGATTCCGTCGCCGATCGTGACTATCACATATTGTGATATTTTAAAAAATAGAAATATATTTATCGGGTCACAGCCTCACCAGTTTTCATCCGAGTTGAATAATTCAAATTTCATCATGATGCTGACATCTATGCGGTTCGCGTGATGTATAATACAACTTTCTATGTTTAATATCTGTTCCTAAGGGCCCGCGCTAGGTTTTTATTTCTTTAGCCACTGTCATCCAGCCAGCCTTACTAAAGGAATAGACTTTATTTCTAACTGTGCTCAGTCTGATTGTTATTAGTAGAGCAGATATGGGCTCAAAAAGCCATTATTTTAGGAGTTAGCTCGCATGAAATAATAACACCACCATATTATACGAAATTAAAGCTGAGACCCTCCCCGATTAAGATCTGACATTGAAATTTGGTGATTTGGTGTGACTTTGGAGATATCTGCTGATATTTGAGGTAACCTTGGAAACCAACATTCTTTTTAAACAATGATGATTTCTCAAAAGATGAAAATGCATATATATGTAATTAACTAAATAAAGGTGAATAATTGTTATAGACTCATGTAATTTTCTGAAAAGGTACTATTTTGAATGTTCTCTTAGATAGATGTATCCATGACTTTTGAAATGGAATGTTTTAGCGGCCATCTTGGATTTCAAATTCAATGCTTTTAGCAACACAAAATGGCTACACCTTTTTTAGTATTTTAGATGAAAACAAAGTTTCAAATTTGATTGTGTGGTTGTCTGGCACTGGAGATTAAATATAAGAAGTGTTTTCTCTTTACTATGTTTGTTTTTCATAATATTGAAAGTTTGGTAGCTGTCTGACAATTCAAAATGGATGCTTTGTAATGTAGCAAATAGGTATATAAACGTTGAAAAACAGCCACAGACCTCAAAAGGGTACATATTTGTATCAAATTATAAATCAATATTTTCAGATGTATGTGAATGCATTTGGTTAAATATAAGTAATAGATTATCATACACATATTTATTTTTCAGACCAGATACCTCTTTTGAAACCTTTCTAGATGCATATGTATATATGTGTAATTTCCTAAATGGAACGTTTTGGCGGCCATCTTGGATTTCAGTGTCAATGCCACTAGAATCATGAAATGACTATATTCTTACCCAAAATATTCTAATTTTAGGGTTATAAGCACCATTTAAAATGTGGTTCTATGGTTATTATGGTTGAGAAACCCCAAGGAATCTCTTTTTTTACTCTTAATTATTTGGAATGTTTTGTAATTCAAAATGGATGTCATTCAACACAGCAAATAACCGCAGCATTGTTGAACATAGGTACGTGTTTAAAATTTGTGTATTTTCTTCAATTCTCGAGATTTTAACCCATAATTTTATTAAAAAATGGCTCAATATTTGTGAGGAATGGTCTTACACACATCAAATTTCCAGACCAGATACTATTTTTTATACTCTTCTAAGTGCTTATACATATATATATGCGTGATATGTTCTAAATGGAATGTTTGACGGCCATCTTGGATTTCAATATTAATGCCACTGACATCATCAAATGACTATATTTTCATCAATTTTTCTGGTAGAAACACTGTTTAATGTGATTGTATGATATCTGGTAAATTGTAATGGAAGATAATTATCTTTATTGCCAATTACGTTTACTTCTAATTTTCCTTAACATTTGATAATTCAAAATATGAGTTAAACAGATAAATGGCCATATCATTTTCAGAAACAGCAAAAGCTTTTAAATTAGTAATTTGAAATCGTGATTTTCACAGGTAAGAAAAGTATTTGGCAAAATGAAAGCTAGAGATGGGTTATCATACACACATTAAATTTTTAAAAATGACTCTTTCCTATATTTGCCTGGGTAGATAGATATATTTCAAGGCTAATGTTCTAAATGGAATGTTTTAGTGGCCATATTGGATTCCATTCCAATGACCGTATAAGATATAAGATATTTTTGATAGAAACAACGAAAAGGGCTTGTTGGATTTCCCAAAATGAGAAATATCTCTCATAGGATTTAAGATACCATATTTTTTCAATGCTGGTGATAGATGCAATGTATTATGTTCTTATAATCTTTTTCTTTATAATTTAAATCTGCCCATATCTGCCAATCTTTTGTTAAGAAGCTCATGATTTTTGATACCAAAGTGCTAGACAAGAGAAAAGCTGATTGGCTAATCAATGACGTTCTAGACTGGGTATGACGTCATGAGCAAGCATAATGTCAACCAATAGTGAGGCTTCTTACAATTAGGTTAGAAAAGGTCATATTTTCCTGGGTGGTATCTCTGCAACAAACCACTGCAAGCCACACCCTATGGACGGTAATGCATTAATGCAAGCCACACCCTATGGGTGGTAATGCCTTAATGCAAGCCTTGCCCCTAGCATGGAAATGCATAAATGCATGCCACACCCCACTCATGGGAATGCATTCCACGCCCTGAATGGGTTAAGGTGCAACTATTTTGGCAATAATATTCGGACTGTTTTGGCAATATATGGATATCCAGTGGTCACAATTGTTCAGGAATTGGTGACATTGATTGCATGCCTTATTGTGCTAGTGGGTTATGCAATTTTCTGCTATATAAGGAGGGGAAGAATGATGGCTAGTATAGTGTGGAAAATTATCAAATTTATGCAAGTAATATGTTTGCCTATAAGATATTATGGGCATATAGCGTAGGAAGGACCACGCCTCTCTCTGACATGACCGCTACATATGTTGTACAAATTGCATGTGACTAGGACCGGCGGGAGTTTCAAATCAAACTCTGGACTTGGCTCATCAAGCCCCACTTGCTTTACCTGAAAAATTTAGAGATTATTTTCTGGATTATGACATTATTTTCATATTATGCCTACAAATGTGCATTATGCAGTATTATGCAGCAAATGTGATTTCACTCATCAACCTCCATTTGGTAGCAGATATGAAGTAGTGTTCGATGATCCGGAGACTTTCAATCTGCTAACACTGTCTCTATGTGATTCTTCAACAATGGCCAGCTATGTTGGTTACAAGAGAGGCGATCCTGCCTATTTAAAGTTCTTGGAGAAGGCATATCAATGATCCAACAAATTGGCTGGGAAGCATGGTGCTTCTGGTTCAACGACATCACCTCCTGACGCCTTGGCCATGATTCTCCATCGTCTTATCGGGTATGTCCGGCTCCCCGCCAGGTGAGAGTCACAACAAAGACGGCTATTGAAAACACCTTGTCCACAGCATTCAGCAATTATCCTTGAATGTGAATGATGGTGTACCACTGAAGAAAGGTATTGCCGCTGGCATCTATTTGAGTGGATATTATTGCAAGAAGTTGACGAGAAGCCAGATAAAGTGTTGTCGCCATCTTGGAAACAAGGAACTGGAAATTGCCGGCAAGGAATGTCAACAAACCAGCCTCTCGGCAGAGTCCGGGATGATTTGGGTTTCCCTGCTATGCCTGACAACTGGCAACCAGATGTCTGCTATAGTTTTAATACTCGTGGTTGCTGAATTGTAGGTTCAAGGGGAAAAAAACGAGTCATCAATTAACACATGAACTCTTGTCCCCTCTGTGACTTCCGGTCAAGATGGGGATTTCTGACTTCTGGTCAAGATGGGGACGTTGCAATCGTCTAAATGTGATACTCTGCCGAAATTATCCAGTTCTCTGCCCCCTTTTCATGCAGAATTGGATGATTATATGTATATATAATATATTATATTATATGCCCATAAGCGCACCACCCCAGACTATTCAGGTTTTTCTTCCTGGAATCCATTCATCGTCAACCCTTACA
Source organism: Sthenelais limicola (assembly GCA_942159475.1). Lineage (NCBI taxonomy): Eukaryota > Metazoa > Annelida > Polychaeta > Phyllodocida > Sigalionidae > Sthenelais > Sthenelais limicola. Next base: position 42,860,550 of record OW804102.1, read on the forward strand.
AATGTTGTTGTTGTTGTTGTAACTTTTATTGCCAAGCAATCAGCGGGACTAAGCTCCCTTATAGTGGGAGGGTTTCAAGCCCGACTGCTTATAAACACGTTTTAAGTGGAGAAACAATCCAGCGCCGAGGCGACGCCCCTTGCGCTGGTCCCCACTTGAATGGTCGTTTCAATAGGTATGGCGCAAAAAGAACAAATAACATTGATCGATTTAAACCGAGTAGGTATTTAAATAGATATTATATAAACAAATCAATATAGATATTGCCGTAAGATTTTTTATACAATACAGACTTCTGGTAAATACTTCTGGTAAGAACATATACTTATTTGCTGGTATACAGCAAGGTGGGCCCAAGCAAGGGATAATAAGGGGAAAAAATCAAAAGGAAAAAGAAACGGTGGAGCGAATAATATAAATAAATGTGCGGCAAGTGTGAGCCAGGTATCCCATAAGAACATGGGAACATGAGATCATAAGAACATGAACATGGGGGAAGTAAGTAAAGGTTTGCACAGTGAGAGTTAACTGTATACTCATGGCTCATGGCAAATGTTGGTCCCTACATGACTGTATATATGATTCCCTTCATGCTGGTGGCTTGCCTTCCCAGTTGAAGTTAGGAGCCTGGCATAATGAGTTATGTGCTGAGCCTGACATTTATTTCTGTGACTTCTTGTATGATGGAGTTTAAAATGGATTATATATTGTGGATGCGGCATCTACCATGCTGATCTATCACTGTTGGAACTTCTCTTCAGTGTTATCCGAACCAGCTTATCAATGAGGAATTTAATGATGGGAAGTTTCTAGTTGTGTCCCCCAAGCCTTGCTGCATCCATTTGTTGGGTGCCATCGCCAAAAAAGCATGGTAGTTTCCATCCTATAACAGATTGCAGCCAACCTCCAAATGATTCCATCAACAACTTCATGCTTCAAACAGCTTAACCTTTTAGTTTCAATACTGTTGATGATGTGTGTGAGATTCTACATCCAGGGGATTACCTGGCGACGGTCAATTTAAAATCAGCTCATCGATCTGTTTCCATAACCCCTTCTCAATGGGATCTGCAAGGCATTAGCTGGGATGATACCTTCTATCAAGATACCCATCTGTGTTTTGGCCTCAGATCGGCCCCCTTCATACATTCTGCTCCGAGTGACTTTGTCATCCAGGCCATGAACCGTTGTGGTTATTTCAGAGTTATAAATTATCTGGATGATTTTGTTGTCATTGAATCCAGCTTCGAGGAATGTAAAAAAATACAAATGGTTCTGATTCGCCTGCTAGGAGACCTTGTAAGTTGGAAAAAATGTCTCCTTCCCAGTCATATGTGTTCCTGGGAATACAAATCAACACTCAACAAATGACACTATCATTGCCTGCAGATAAATTAGAGAGATTGCACCATGAATTACAGTTCTTCAGAGGTAGGAATCGAGGTACTAAACACCAAATTCAGAGGCTATGTGGTATATTATGCCACTGTTCTAAGATGGTCAGCAGTGGCCATACGTTTGGTCATCGTGTAATAGAATTATTAAGAAGTTTGCCAGATAGGAATGTCTGTATCAAGCTGAGGCTTCTTCAATAGTGATAATTTTCCTCCTGACCCAATTTACTGTGCTTATGTACAGTAAGAACAGTGCAGTATACACACTATATGACGCAGGGTGGCTGATGTTCACTCACAAACTTAGGATTCTAGAGAGCATCCCACCTACAAAAGCAGCCTTGTACCAGCACATCAAAAGAACATTTTGGTGTCAGCTTCTGTTTGGCATTGTGCCTTGGAAAAACAGCTGTGTGACAGATCCTGCACAATGTGGTTGGAAATGGAATGGGTGCCTCAAGACATGGGTCACATATCCAGTGCATCCTGTGCACCTAAATTCATGAAATATGTTTTAATCATGAAAATAGCTTCAGAAATGGATTCCCTATACCTTTAAACTAAATAAAATAGTATTACACAGCTATCTCATACTAACTGGAGCTGAGATATAATATTTTCATTTTGAGGTGGTGGCCATATTGGATTTTGACCTGGAAATGACCTGGAGACAGAAAGATGGTTCAGAAAGGTATTTTGATATATAAAAAGCCATGAAAAGTGATATTATATATGGTGGTATAGCTGCTGAGATATAATGCTTATAGCTGTTAAGATTAAAATGGGAGCTGAGATATGACTTTTTTTTTCCTGGTGGCAGCCATATTAGATCTTGACCTAGAAAATAACTTTAAAATAAAGAAATCACTAGGTAAATGGATTCCTCATACCTCAAACCATAGAAAAGCTGGTATTGTACATGGATATTGGTAAAAGGAGCTGAGATATGATATTTTTTCCCAGATGGCGGCCATATTGGATTTTGACAGTGAAAAAGACTTTGAAAGTAAAAAATAACTTCAGAACATGATTCCCCACACCTTAAAATATCAATAAATTGGTGTTATACTTGAAATTACGATCAGTAGAAGCAACGAGTCTGGATGAAGAGAGTTAGAAGTATGTCCGATGCTATACCCGAGCTTGTTTGACCCTGCTGTGAGCCACAGTAAGGGGTCTGGTGCAGAAGATCGGGGAAAGGACCATAAAAGGCCATAAAATGCCATAAAACCACATGTTCTGGCAAATTTCAACTCATTAATTTATACAGAGAAATGGAAATATCACCACATTTAACATTGTTCCGATCTGATTTGAAGAATTACCATGAGACCTATGGATGGAGAGATCATTAGCTACACATTGATATGTTTTATGTGCTCCAAATCAAATCGGATCATAATGATCAAATGGAAAAAACTGATTGAAAATTAGTCAAGAAATGAATTACTTCATGATACTTGCTCAGTTTTATTTTATTTTCACAAATCAGGTGTACAGGTCCAGAGCTATAGATGTTCTGAACCTGATTGTGAAGTTATAAATCAGATTTATGCAATATTTAAACAATAATGAAAGAAACTTCACTTGCACTTCCAAGTACCAGGATCACCCAAGCCTATGTTCTATCAAACACTCATTGACACACTAGCAATCCCTTGGTCTACATCTACAATAGCCCTTTAGATCTATATAACTTATTTGTGGAGATATTTTTCCACCAGAATATATGTGATTTGGGAAGGTATCTGGGGTGAAAATGTGATTTTGAAACCCATTTTAATCTTCACACTCTATAGCCTTGGAAAGCCCTGTTGGGAAATAATAAGAGAACATTGATGTTGTGCCTTCATGTCCATTGCAATGCAGAGAGAGCAGAAGGGGATGAGAGGGAAAGGGAAGCAGAGTGGTTGGGAAAGGTGAGTGTGGGTTCGGAGGGGGAAAAAGAGAGATAGGGGTAGAGAGAAGTGGAGGAGAAAGTGAAGGTGGGAGAGAGAAGAAGGGAGAGAGGTTGGGAGTGAGAAACAGCAGAGGGGGAAAAAAGACGAGGGGCAGGAGAGGATGGGAATCAGAGTGGTGGAGCAAGATGAGAGGGTATGAGGGACAGAGAGAAAGGAGAGGGGAGAGAAATTCAAGAGGGGATTGAGAGGGGAGGGGAGAGAGAAGAAAAGACTGAAGGGAAAAGGGGATAGAGGGGGATGAGAGGGAGAGAGAAGTCAGGAAGGGAGAGGGAGAGGTGGAGGGATGGAAAGGGAAGGGTGGGGAGGTGAGAGAGAGGGGGAGGTATTTATAGCCTGTGAAGGAAGAAAGGGAGAGGGAGGGAGAGAGAGTAGTGTGCGAGATTTCTACCCAACAGTTCCTACCAATTCTTGGCCAAAACTTCCAAAGAGAGCCTACCTCTTAAAATTTCAAAGGATGGGACTTTGCTAGTATTCTATATTTTCATACATCAAGACTGGTGGAGAACTCCAAGCCCAAGTTTGCAATGCCACCAACTTTTGCAATGCCCTATAGCCCTGTTCTCCTTGATTAAAGAGAGATAAATGATAGAGCTAGCATTATTGGTGATTTCTTTGATGGACTGACAGATACAAACAGTCCAGTAAGTGAGGCCAGGAGTCATTTGACTTAAAATTCCAAACACAGGTGGTGAGATTGCTGGAATGCACTAATATGGTCACAGATATGAATAAGGCACACACGTGACAAGAAGTGTTGTAGGCTCAGCAACATCAGCAACAACAGGGCTAGCAAAGGCCCCAGCAACACAGGTTCCCAAAACAACCATTGCAACAAAAGTACAACTCCCACCAAAACAACTGAAGAAATTAATTGTATGAGGCACAAGACAAAAGAATAGATTCAGTCTCTGTTCACCCACCACGAACAGAACCAACTAGTTGCAACCACAAATAGTATGGTACTGAATATTCATATTGCCCCCAAAGGTCTTTTCTATCCCACCTGCCTGTAGATCTATGGAAATTCCTGGAGGAATATAAAAAGCTTGCAAGATCTCTTAATCCATATTCCAAGTTGCTTCTTTAAGGTAAAAGGAAATATTTAGAGAGAACAGCTAGATACTTCTATGAGCAAATCATGGCAAAGTATAATGATGTGACCTTTGAGATCTTTGAAGACCGGTTTTGGATAATGTCCAAGCGTTGGACATAGACTTGGTAAAGGACTATTTAGATTGCAAGGGCATAATGAGTCTGTTGCTGATTAGGACAAAGATATTATCATCTTTTGGCAGGGTCTGCTTCAAAAAGAAGTTGTTTTTTATGTGCAGGGGTGTGGGATATGTGTCCAATATTAAGCAAGAAATGGCCATGACAGAATATTTAAAGATCTGGAACAGGCAACCAGACCACCCACAAAATATGAAGTCATGTTGCAGAAGGCAAGAAAATTGCAGTAGAAACCCTTGATAAAAGTGGTGCAACTGATAACAGGGAGGCAATGTTTTACAACTACCCTCAGAGGATTCCAGGTATGTATCCAGGGACAATGGGTGTGACCAATGCAACATCTAGAGCCATATAGGAGGAGAGAATCCCAAATATATAACAAACAGAATGGGCAATACCAGAGAGAGAGATTATTACAGAAGTTGGGACTCCCTAGACCTAGGTATTGGGACAAAGGGTGATGTGACAGGCTAGGCCTGGGTGACAGACCAGGCCCATTTGGCAGGAAAGGCACATATATGAGTTGAATGTCACAATATTGGTGTGGGTGTTTATATCCTGTTCCTGGCACCAGTCACATTTTGTTCCTAAGACATTTTGTTCTTAAATTTTGTATATTGTGAATCAAAGATGGCAACAACAACTAGTTTGAATGGTCAAACATGAAAAATAATCCAAAGTAATAGTCAATAACAATGTATTCTATCAATTACATGAGACCAGATAAACATACAATTACGTTTGTTGCTTTAATGGTGTTTCTACCAAGAAAATTGATGTGGATATAGTCACTTAATTATGTTAATGGGATTTATATAGTGAAATACAAGATGGCCACCAAAACATTCCATTTAGAACATCACATAATTATATATATGTGCCTAGAAGAAATTAAAAAATTGTCTTCTGACAATTTGAGGTGTATATGATAATTTCTGACTAGCAAAATCTATTTATATAAATGTGTGAAGCTATTGATATTTGGCCCTTTATGATTTAGGTGGTTTTGATTTTGAAATCCAAGATGGCGACCAAAACATTCCATTTCAAATATCACATATATTATATGCAGAAGAGAATACAAAAATAGTATCTGCTATGAGAGTTGGATGTGTGTTTCTCAAATTCCTCACTTATATTTATCTATTTCTTATAATTATATAATTGTTTGTAAAAATCTTGATATTTGAGGAAAAAATACACAAATACAAAGTCATTAGTAATTTTTGACAATGTTGTGGTTATTTATTGTGTTTAATGACATTCATTTTGATTTACCAAAACATTCCAAATAATAAGGAAACAAAAAAAATAAAAAGAACACATGTTCCTTGAGATTTCTTGCCCAAGATAACCATAGAACTACATTTTAAATGGTGTTTATATCAAAATAATTGTTAAGAATATAGTCATTTCATGGTGTTTGTGGCATTCTAATTGAAATCCAAGATGGCCGCCAAAACATTCCATTTAGAAAATTACTCATATATATGCATCTAGAAGAGTTTCAAAAGAAGTATCTGTCCTGAAAAAATGAATATGTGTTTCATAATTTATTCATACTTATATTTAACCGAATACTTTTACAAATATCTGAAAATATTGATATTTAAGACAAATATACCCTTTTTAGGCCTGTGGCTGTTTTTGGACAATTATAGAGCCATATGTTGTGTCAAGAAGCACCCATTTTTAATTGTCTGAGAACTACCAAACTTTCAACTTCATAAGAAAGTAACCTGATAAGGAAAGAACACTTCTTATATTTCATCTCCAATAAAAAAATCCTACACAATCCGATTTGAAACTTTGTTTTAATCAAAAATGTTGAAAAAGATTGACTCATTTTGTGGTGCTAAAAGCATTGAATTTGAAATCCAAGATGGCCGCTAAAACATTCCATTTCATAATTCATGCTTATATCCACCTAAAAGAATGTTCAAAATAGTACCTTTTGAGAAAATTGCATGAATGTATGAGAATTCTTCACCTTTAGATAGCTAATTACCTATATATGCATTTTCATCTTTTGAGAAATCATCATTGTTTACACAAAATATTGGTTTCCAAGGTAACCTCAAATAGAGGCATATATCTCCGAAGTCACACCAAATCTCAAAATTTCAATGTCAGATCTTAATCAGGGAGGGTCTCAGCTTCAATTTGGTATAATATGGTGGTGTTATTATTTCATGCGAGCTGACCCCCATTTTTTACCCCCCTTGCTGCAGCACTATATACGAGATGATAAAGCTGATTAAAAGAGCTTTAGAATAATGCTTCAGTACTGCCCACCTCAAAAACCGCGTCGGCTCACCCAAGGCTAGCCCGGGCTCCCAGACCCTAACCTACCTGTGTGTAGCGATAGCGGAGCCAGTTAGAATTTCTCGGGCTAATAGGGGTGTTCCACAGGTCGGAATAAGCCTTACGTCCCAATCGGTTTTTAAAAAAAACGATCATTAATTCTGACCTATTGTTCACATAGCAGTCGGTTCGGTTCTGCTCCATATCACCGTCGGAATATTTTAGGCAAACCGAACGAACCGAAGGGCTAAAAACGATAATCCGACCTGTTTGATTTTCATCGGATTCTGGTCGGTTTTTGATGGAACCCATGGAACCGAATGGAACCGAACAGACGTTCCGACCAGTTGTGCTTACCATCGGAATGAATAGGACTGTTTCGGTCTGGAATTGATGTAATAAATCTATTTTATTCCGAGCCGATGTGAACCGACCAGTTGCACACACCCTTGGTTCGGTTCCGTTCGGTTTGGTTGGAACAACAACCTGTGCGCACAAAACCGATGCAAACCGTGAAAAACCGTAGCATTGTTTCGTTGGTAAAACCGATTGGGACATAAGGTTATTCCGACCTGTGGAACACGCCTATAACCCAAGGCCAGCTCGGCCCAGTAGCCTACGAGCTTGATCCACTAACAACCCCTTGGTCTGAGTCCACTAATCTTGGTTTAATATCTTATGGAATTATTTTTGGTTGAATTCAATATGATAATTAGCCTATGTCCGTAGTGGTATTCATTACAATTTGACAAGTTGTATCCTCTTTATTTGGGTCTTTTGACTCCCGATGGGGATCGGACAGGGGTGGAATAATGAAGTTTTGGGAATCGGCAAAATCGTTGTTTAAAAGTCTATTCCTTTAGGGCTTTAGTGACACTGGTTTGTTTTGATTTTGCGGGCCCCATTCTTATAACCCACTCGGCATCAAAGATACCCATCTTCTGGCATTCATATGTATAGTTTTATTTCTACATGCCATCCGAATCCTAGGCTATCTTACTGTTAATAATCATACTATGTAATCACCTCGCACTCCCAGCGGAGCTGGGGACGGTTTCGCTGCCTGTACTTTGACCGTGAGCCGTCCCGTGTACAAACACCGTTCCGCGTGTCGATTTCTATTAGTTATATATATTTAGTACTCCGTAGTACTCCGTAATCGAGTTCCCGTGTTCCAGAGCTTTCATTTGATATTAAATTTATGCACATCGAAGCAGTATTAATGGAACTATGATAATGAACCTGTGAGTACTGCCCGGCCGGCCTTTCCTATTTACCACCCTGCATGTATACACGGCGTTACCGTCGTAATGGCGATAATAGGGACCCGATAATTGTTGGCTCAATTTTATTTTTTCTTCCAGCGATTAGTTCCGCCGAATTACACATAGACAGGTAGAAATGACTGATCTCTCCGATTATGAACTTTGCTGAAATTTGTCAACTGAAACATACTCACCACTGGTAATATCCTGCAATGCAAACTCCCTCTCTGTTCCTTTGAAAATGGCGCGGTTGATGATTTTTTCAGGTATGTGCCGCAAGGTGGCGGCGGTGTCGTATAGAGTACAAGAGCCTTTGGCTGAGGCCCGTCCATCAGAAAAACAGATCACATTAAAAAAAGTATCCGAAGAAGAGAGATCAATTAAAGCAGATTGAATTAATTAAAAGCCACAATTTATTGAGAGTTCAGTGTCTGAGGGGTGAGGGTTTGAGAGAGGATAGTTATCGCAAGTCTGAGAGCTTTATAGTTTTAAATAATTTCATTATTAAAAGGTCTTTATCAGGTGTAGTGACGGCTAGTGGGTGTCTTGTAAAATATTTATTCAAATAACATTACTAATGTTATTAATACCTAAGCCTAACAATTAGGCTTAGGTTTTTGTCATTGTTTATTCCTCAGCCCCCTCCCCCCTACCCCCGCCACACACACACACACACCCCAGCCACCAGAAGAACACAGGGGCAGTGCTTTTGGAATCAATAAATTGTCTGATTGTGAAGATACATAACCTATATTTATCAAATGAAGGGACGAAAATGTGCCTTTGTTTTGACAAGTTTATTTATCCCTTATTGTCGCTGCAAGTCTCTCGAAAAAAAATGGATTTTAATCAATGAAAGGGCCATTCTTGATGGGGAAAAATGGGGTACATTTTTATGACAGTGCAGGGTTCTCACCAGAAGAAATGACAGCCTCCATCCAGGGGGTCATTTGGGCAATACCCTTAAGCACACAAAATTTACATAATATCCAATTTTATTTTCTTAGTCATAGGCCTACATATTACCAGTGTTCAGCACTGCTATTTTAATAATTATCAATTAATGAATATCAAATCGATGACTTTTGTTTTATAATAATAATATATATATGAGCAATTCTACCATTTGGCAGAAAATTCTTAATTTTTTTAAATTGCTTCTATTGATTTATCATTTTTCGCACATAAAGTACACATATTGCTGATAATATAGACGAAATTTGGAAAGTGTAGGCCTACATATTTCTACATAAATTGGAAAGAAAACAAAAAATAAAATATACACATAATGTTTTCAATTATTGTGTACTTCATAGGTCTCAGCATAAGGGTCATATTGCTTTTTAGTTTTTAGGGTCACTATGGTATTGACCCTCTGCCCATTTACACATATAATCCATTATATTTAGAATTAACTAAAATATAAAATATTCTTCCCCTTGTTTTTTAAGATGACTTAAACACTTGTATTGGGTGTTTAGGAAGGTAAATATAAATTCTATTTAAGTAATTAGAAGCAAAATTATTAGGGAAAAGGCTCTCTATATATCCACACACAATACATGTATAAATAATGTGATATATTTATTATGTCACATACTTTATGTCACCGTAACGTGCCGGCACGCTAGGTGACATCATGTTTTAGCACTCTTGAGGTTCAATAATGAACAGCAGGGGGGTAATGCGGCTGTTTATGTTTGAGCTATATGATGACTTACCTTCAGCCATACTTTAATTTTTTCAACTCTAAATATTTTTTTTGTTATTAACTAAAATATCCGGCACGTTATGGTAACATAGGAACTTCCCAAATATATATTATATGCTCTAATTCCAAAGAAAATTAAAATATTCAAATAAATTCATAATTATATGAGAAAATACATTGAATAATATCTAAAACCTATCCACTCTTGGTGTTTATATCAATTTTTATTCTAGTTTTAAATAGGCGCGTTATGATGACATAAACAGACTTCCCCAGACAGAAACTAATATCACAAATAGTATCGGTATGATATCAGCTCAATATCAGAACTGATATCAGAAATAGTACTGGTACAATATCAGCTCAATATCAGAACTGATATCAGAAATAGTATCGGTATGATATCGGCTCAATATCAGAACTGATATCAGAAATAGTATCGGTATGATATCGGCTCAATATCAGAAACTGATATCAGAAAAAGTATTGGTCTGATATCGGCTCAATATCAGAACTGATATCAGAAATAATATCGGTATGATATCGGCTCAATATCAGAACTGATATAGGGCTGATCGAAAATTCGGGTTCTGATGTTGAGCCGACAAACTTTTGTAATAGCATTTTCTTGATTTTCTTTAAAGGAGAGCATGAATTGTTGTATGTGGGATTGTTTGATTAAGTAATTGAAATCCATGGTCCAAGAAAACAGGACTGAAGACTTTAAGTAAGAGTTAGCAATTTTATTTACACAAATAAATGGTATGAATTAGGTACAATATTACTTTACGATCAACTATTTTGACTTTACGATCAACTATTGTGACTTTACGATTGACCATTTCGACTTAACAATTGACTATTTCAACTTTACAATTAACATTTCTGACTTTACGATTGACTATTTCAACTTAACAATTGACTATTTCAACATACGATAGACTTTTCGCGCTTTACAATTGACTAAGATTGCCTATTTTTTACTTTACGATTGACTATTTTGACTTAACGATCAAAATCAGAAATAGTATTGGTACGATATCGGCTCAATATCAGAAACTGATATAATAAATAGTATTGGTACGATATCAGCTCAATATCAGAACTGATATCAGAAATAGTATAGGTACGATATCGGCTCAATATCAGAACTGATATCAGAAATAATATCGGTATGATATCGGCTCAATATCAGAACTGATATAGGGCTGATCGAAAATTCGGAAAATTCGGGTAATAGTATTGGTATGATATCGGCTCAATATCAGAAACTGATATCAGAAATAGTATTGGTATGATATCGGCTCAATATCAGAAACTGATATCAGAAATAGTATGGGTATGATATCGGCTCAATATCAGAACTGATATAGGGCTGATCGAAAATCCAAAGAATTTTGGAAATATATTTAAGGAGAGCTTGAATTAGGTACATAAGAGGATAATCAAAGCATCCGCAAATACTTTCATTTTCATCAGAAATTGATATCAGAATGATATCCATCTGATATCAGATCTGATATGGTAAAAATTCTAAAATCTTTAAAAATTCCTATTTCAGCAAGAATTTTGGGAAATATATTTAAGGAGAGCTTGAATTAGGTACATAAGAGGATAATCAAAGCATCTGCAAATACTTTCATTTTCATCAGAAATTGATATCAGAATGATATCCATCTGATATCAGATCTGATATGGTAAAAATTCTAAAATCTTTAAAAATTCCTATTTCAGCAAGAATTTTGGGAAGTATATTTAAGGAGAGCTTGAATTAGGTACATAAGAGGATAATCAAAGCATCTGCAAATACTTTCATTTTCATCAGAAATTGATATCAGCCTGATATCAGTCTGATATCAGAATCTGATATAAAAAAAATTCTAAAATCTTTAAAAATTCCTATTTCAGCAAACTTTGAACAGAAGAGCTTGAAACCCCCTTTTTGCATGCATATTTTTTAGTATGTAAAAATTTCTTGCTCATTGGAATCTGATATCAGCCTGATATCAGCCTGATATCAGAATGACATGCCTATCTGATATCAGATCTGATATCAGATTCTGATATCGGGCTGATATCAGCTTTCTTGGTGGGAGCCCAGTGGCTAGAGCACTGAACTCCCAATTCAACCTTGCTGGTTCGATTCCCCATTGGGCCAAGCACTTTTTGCCACACTTTTTGCAACCATGTGTCATTATGTGATGGAAAATTGCTGTAATTGTAAAACCAGTAAAAATTCTTTTTTTGAATTAGAATTTTTTGTCAAGCAATTCTTCTGTCCCTTGTAAATGCTTTTGAATTCTATTGAATGCACTGCTGTGATCACATGAGATACATAAGACTAGAAATAAAGAGTGGTCTACAGTTGCACATCCAGTCTAGTGGCTAGAGTTTGGAGCTTCAAGTCTATAGGTTGACAGTACTGAATGCTGGTGGAGGTAAAGTTTTTTTGTCACAACATTTAGCAATAGGTCTGGCCTAGTTCAGGAGTTCTTGATTGGCCATTCCATCTGCCTTTGACCCAGTTCCTTGTCCTGGGAGAGTCTGTGACCTTGACCTTGGTATTGAGAGGTTGTGATTGGCTGACTCCAGAAAGCACTGCCCTATTTGAACAATGGTTTAGCAATTCTTCATACATAATGGTATAACAGTATGCCAGTTGTCACCACAGCTTACACAGCCCAGTGGCTAGAGCACTGAACTCCCAATTCAACCTTGCTGGTTCGATTCCCCATTGGGCCAAGCACTTTTTGCCACACTTTTTGCAACCATGTGTCATTATGTGATGGAAAATTGCTGTAATTGTAAAACCAGTAAAAATTCTTTTTTTGAATTAGAATTTTTTGTCAAGCAATTCTTCTGTCCCTTGTAAATGCTTTTGAATTCTATTGAATGCACTGCTGTGATCACATGAGATACATAAGACTAGAAATAAAGAGTGGTCTACAGTTGCACATCCAGTCTAGTGGCTAGAGTTTGGAGCTTCAAGTCTATAGGTTGACAGTACTGAATGCTGGTGGAGGTAAAGTTTTTTTGTCACAACATTTAGCAATAGGTCTGGCCTAGTTCAGGAGTTCTTGATTGGCCATTCCATCTGCCTTTGACCCAGTTCCTTGTCCTGGGAGAGTCTGTGACCTTGACCTTGGTATTGAGAGGTTGTGATTGGCTGACTCCAGAAAGCACTGCCCTATTTGAACAATGGTTTAGCAATTCTTCATACATAATGGTATAACAGTATGCCAGTTGTCACCACAGCTTACACAGGCCAGTGGCTAGAGCACTGAACTCCCAATTCAACCTTGCTGGTTCGATTCCCCATTGGGCCAAGCACTTTTTGCCACACTTTTTGCAACCATGTGTCATTATGTGATGGAAAATTGCTGTAATTGTAAAACCAGTAAAAATTCTTTTTTTGAATTAGAATTTTTTGTCAAGCAATTCTTCTGTCCCTTGTAAATGCTTTTGAATTCTATTGAATGCACTGCTGTGATCACATGAGATACATAAGACTAGAAATAAAGAGTGGTCTACAGTTGCACATCCAGTCTAGTGGCTAGAGTTTGGAGCTTCAAGTCTATAGGTTGACAGTACTGAATGCTGGTGGAGGTAAAGTTTTTTTGTCACAACATTTAGCAATAGGTCTGGCCTAGTTCAGGAGTTCTTGATTGGCCATTCCATCTGCCTTTGACCCAGTTCCTTGTCCTGGGAGAGTCTGTGACCTTGACCTTGGTATTGAGAGGTTGTGATTGGCTGACTCCAGAAAGCACTGCCCTATTTGAACAATGGTTTAGCAATTCTTCATACATAATGGTATAACAGTATGCCAGTTGTCACCACAGCTTACACAGCCCAGTGGCTAGAGCACTGAACTCCCAATTCAACCTTGCTGGTTCGATTCCCCATTGGGCCAAGCACTTTTTGCCACACTTTTTGCAACCATGTGTCATTATGTGATGGAAAATTGCTGTAATTGTAAAACCAGTAAAAATTCTTTTTTTGAATTAGAATTTTTTGTCAAGCAATTCTTCTGTCCCTTGTAAATGCTTTTGAATTCTATTGAATGCACTGCTGTGATCACATGAGATACATAAGACTAGAAATAAAGAGTGGTCTACAGTTGCACATCCAGTCTAGTGGATAGAGTTTGGAGCCTCAAGTCTATAGGTTGACAGTACTGAATGCTGGTGGAGGTAAAGTTTTTTTGTCACAACATTTAGCAATAGGTCTGGCCTAGTTCAGGAGTTCTTGATTGGCCATTCCATCTGCCTTTGACCCAGTTCCTTGTCCTGGGAGAGTCTGTGACCTTGACCTTGGTATTGAGAGGTTGTGATTGGCTGACTCCAGAAAGCACTGCCCTATTTGAACAATGGTTTAGCAATTCTTCATACATAATGGTATAACAGTATGCCAGTTGTCACCACAGCTTACACAGCCCAGTGGCTAGAGCACTGAACTCCCAATTCAACCTTGCTGGTTCGATTCCCCATTGGGCCAAGCACTTTTTGCCACACTTTTTGCAACCATGTGTCATTATGTGATGGAAAATTGCTGTAATTGTAAAACCAGTAAAAATTCTTTTTTTGAATTAGAATTTTTTGTCAAGCAATTCTTCTGTCCCTTGTAAATGCTTTTGAATTCTATTGAATGCACTGCTGTGATCACATGAGATACATAAGACTAGAAATAAAGAGTGGTCTACAGTTGCACATCCAGTCTAGTGGTTAGGGTTTGGAGCTTCAAGTCTATAGGTTGACAGTACTGAATGCTGGTGGAGGTAAAGTTTTTTTGTCACAACATTTAGCAATAGGTCTGGCCTAGTTCAGGAGTTCTTGATTGGCCATTCCATCTGCCTTTGACCCAGTTCCTTGTCCTGGGAGAGTCTGTGACCTTGACCTTGGTATTGAGAGGTTGTGATTGGCTGACTCCAGAAAGCACTGCCCTATTTGAACAATGGTTTAGCAATTCTTCATACATAATGGTATAACAGTATGCCAGTTGTCACCACAGCTTACACAGCCCAGTGGCTAGAGCACTGAACTCCCAATTCAACCTTGCTGGTTCGATTCCCCATTGGGCCAAGCACTTTTTGCCACACTTTTTGCAACCATGTGTCATTATGTGATGGAAAATTGCTGTAATTGTAAAACCAGTAAAAATTCTTTTTTTGAATTAGAATTTTTTGTCAAGCAATTCTTCTGTCCCTTGTAAATGCTTTTGAATTCTATTGAATGCACTGCTGTGATCACATGAGATACATAAGACTAGAAATAAAGAGTGGTCTACAGTTGCACATCCAGTCTAGTGGCTAGAGTTTGGAGCTTCAAGTCTATAGGTTGACAGTACTGAATGCTGGTGGAGGTAAAGTTTTTTTGTCACAACATTTAGCAATAGGTCTGGCCTAGTTCAGGAGTTCTTGATTGGCCATTCCATCTGCCTTTGACCCAGTTCCTTGTCCTGGGAGAGTCTGTGACCTTGACCTTGGTATTGAGAGGTTGTGATTGGCTGACTCCAGAAAGCACTGCCCTATTTGAACAATGGTTTAGCAATTCTTCATACATAATGGTATAACAGTATGCCAGTTGTCACCACAGCTTACACAGCCCAGTGGCTAGAGCACTGAACTCCCAATTCAACCTTGCTGGTTCGATTCCCCATTGGGCCAAGCACTTTTTGCCACACTTTTTGCAACCATGTGTCATTATGTGATGGAAAATTGCTGTAATTGTAAAACCAGTAAAAATTCTTTTTTTGAATTAGAATTTTTTGTCAAGCAATTCTTCTGTCCCTTGTAAATGCTTTTGAATTCTATTGAATGCACTGCTGTGATCACATGAGATACATAAGACTAGAAATAAAGAGTGGTCTACAGTTGCACATCCAGTCTAGTGGCTAGAGTTTGGAGCTTCAAGTCTATAGGTTGACAGTACTGAATGCTGGTGGAGGTAAAGTTTTTTTGTCACAACATTTAGCAATAGGTCTGGCCTAGTTCAGGAGTTCTTGATTGGCCATTCCATCTGCCTTTGACCCAGTTCCTTGTCCTGGGAGAGTCTGTGACCTTGACCTTGGTATTGAGAGGTTGTGATTGGCTGACTCCAGAAAGCACTGCCCTATTTGAACAATGGTTTAGCAATTCTTCATACATAATGGTATAACAGTATGCCAGTTGTCACCACAGCTTACACAGGCCAGTGGCTAGAGCACTGAACTCCCAATTCAACCTTGCTGGTTCGATTCCCCATTGGGCCAAGCACTTTTTGCCACACTTTTTGCAACCATGTGTCATTATGTGATGGAAAATTGCTGTAATTGTAAAACCAGTAAAAATTCTTTTTTTGAATTAGAATTTTTTGTCAAGCAATTCTTCTGTCCCTTGTAAATGCTTTTGAATTCTATTGAATGCACTGCTGTGATCACATGAGATACATAAGACTAGAAATAAAGAGTGGTCTACAGTTGCACATCCAGTCTAGTGGCTAGAGTTTGGAGCTTCAAGTCTATAGGTTGACAGTACTGAATGCTGGTGGAGGTAAAGTTTTTTTGTCACAACATTTAGCAATAGGTCTGGCCTAGTTCAGGAGTTCTTGATTGGCCATTCCATCTGCCTTTGACCCAGTTCCTTGTCCTGGGAGAGTCTGTGACCTTGACCTTGGTATTGAGAGGTTGTGATTGGCTGACTCCAGAAAGCACTGCCCTATTTGAACAATGGTTTAGCAATTCTTCATACATAATGGTATAACAGTATGCCAGTTGTCACCACAGCTTACACAGCCCAGTGGCTAGAGCACTGAACTCCCAATTCAACCTTGCTGGTTCGATTCCCCATTGGGCCAAGCACTTTTTGCCACACTTTTTGCAACCATGTGTCATTATGTGATGGAAAATTGCTGTAATTGTAAAACCAGTAAAAATTCTTTTTTTGAATTAGAATTTTTTGTCAAGCAATTCTTCTGTCCCTTGTAAATGCTTTTGAATTCTATTGAATGCACTGCTGTGATCACATGAGATACATAAGACTAGAAATAAAGAGTGGTCTACAGTTGCACATCCAGTCTAGTGGATAGAGTTTGGAGCCTCAAGTCTATAGGTTGACAGTACTGAATGCTGGTGGAGGTAAAGTTTTTTTGTCACAACATTTAGCAATAGGTCTGGCCTAGTTCAGGAGTTCTTGATTGGCCATTCCATCTGCCTTTGACCCAGTTCCTTGTCCTGGGAGAGTCTGTGACCTTGACCTTGGTATTGAGAGGTTGTGATTGGCTGACTCCAGAAAGCACTGCCCTATTTGAACAATGGTTTAGCAATTCTTCATACATAATGGTATAACAGTATGCCAGTTGTCACCACAGCTTACACAGCCCAGTGGCTAGAGCACTGAACTCCCAATTCAACCTTGCTGGTTCGATTCCCCATTGGGCCAAGCACTTTTTGCCACACTTTTTGCAACCATGTGTCATTATGTGATGGAAAATTGCTGTAATTGTAAAACCAGTAAAAATTCTTTTTTTGAATTAGAATTTTTTGTCAAGCAATTCTTCTGTCCCTTGTAAATGCTTTTGAATTCTATTGAATGCACTGCTGTGATCACATGAGATACATAAGACTAGAAATAAAGAGTGGTCTACAGTTGCACATCCAGTCTAGTGGTTAGGGTTTGGAGCTTCAAGTCTATAGGTTGACAGTACTGAATGCTGGTGGAGGTAAAGTTTTTTTGTCACAACATTTAGCAATAGGTCTGGCCTAGTTCAGGAGTTCTTGATTGGCCATTCCATCTGCCTTTGACCCAGTTCCTTGTCCTGGGAGAGTCTGTGACCTTGACCTTGGTATTGAGAGGTTGTGATTGGCTGACTCCAGAAAGCACTGCCCTATTTGAACAATGGTTTAGCAATTCTTCATACATAATGGTATAACAGTATGCCAGTTGTCACCACAGCTTACACAGCCCAGTGGCTAGAGCACTGAACTCCCAATTCAACCTTGCTGGTTGATTCCCCATTGGGCCAAGCACTTTTTGCCACACTTTTTGCAACCATGTGTCATTATGTGATGGAAAATTGCTGTAATTGTAAAACCAGTAAAAATTCTTTTTTTGAATTAGAATTTTTTGTCAAGCAATTCTTCTGTCCCTTGTAAATGCTTTTGAATTCTATTGAATGCACTGCTGTGATCACATGAGATACATAAGACTAGAAATAAAGAGTGGTCTACAGTTGCACATCCAGTCTAGTGGCTAGAGTTTGGAGCTTCAAGTCTATAGGTTGACAGTACTGAATGCTGGTGGAGGTAAAGTTTTTTTGTCACAACATTTAGCAATAGGTCTGGCCTAGTTCAGGAGTTCTTGATTGGCCATTCCATCTGCCTTTGACCCAGTTCCTTGTCCTGGGAGAGTCTGTGACCTTGACCTTGGTATTGAGAGGTTGTGATTGGCTGACTCCAGAAAGCACTGCCCTATTTGAACAATGGTTTAGCAATTCTTCATACATAATGGTATAACAGTATGCCAGTTGTCACCACAGCTTACACAGCCCAGTGGCTAGAGCACTGAACTCCCAATTCAACCTTGCTGGTTCGATTCCCCATTGGGCCAAGCACTTTTTGCCACACTTTTTGCAACCATGTGTCATTATGTGATGGAAAATTGCTGTAATTGTAAAACCAGTAAAAATTCTTTTTTTGAATTAGAATTTTTTGTCAAGCAATTCTTCTGTCCCTTGTAAATGCTTTTGAATTCTATTGAATGCACTGCTGTGATCACATGAGATACATAAGACTAGAAATAAAGAGTGGTCTACAGTTGCACATCCAGTCTAGTGGATAGAGTTTGGAGCTTCAAGTCTATAGGTTGACAGTACTGAATGCTGGTGGAGGTAAAGTTTTTTTGTCACAACATTTAGCAATAGGTCTGGCCTAGTTCAGGAGTTCTTGATTGGCCATTCCATCTGCCTTTGACCCAGTTCCTTGTCCTGGGAGAGTCTGTGACCTTGACCTTGGTATTGAGAGGTTGTGATTGGCTGACTCCAGAAAGCACTGCCCTATTTGAACAATGGTTTAGCAATTCTTCATACATAATGGTATAACAGTATGCCAGTTGTCACCACAGCTTACACAGGCCAGTGGCTAGAGCACTGAACTCCCAATTCAACCTTGCTGGTTCGATTCCCCATTGGGCCAAGCACTTTTTGCCACACTTTTTGCAACCATGTGTCATTATGTGATGGAAAATTGCTGTAATTGTAAAACCAGTAAAAATTCTTTTTTTGAATTAGAATTTTTTGTCAAGCAATTCTTCTGTCCCTTGTAAATGCTTTTGAATTCTATTGAATGCACTGCTGTGATCACATGAGATACATAAGACTAGAAATAAAGAGTGGTCTACAGTTGCACATCCAGTCTAGTGGCTAGAGTTTGGAGCTTCAAGTCTATAGGTTGACAGTACTGAATGCTGGTGGAGGTAAAGTTTTTTTGTCACAACATTTAGCAATAGGTCTGGCCTAGTTCAGGAGTTCTTGATTGGCCATTCCATCTGCCTTTGACCCAGTTCCTTGTCCTGGGAGAGTCTGTGACCTTGACCTTGGTATTGAGAGGTTGTGATTGGCTGACTCCAGAAAGCACTGCCCTATTTGAACAATGGTTTAGCAATTCTTCATACATAATGGTATAACAGTATGCCAGTTGTCACCACAGCTTACACAGCCCAGTGGCTAGAGCACTGAACTCCCAATTCAACCTTGCTGGTTCGATTCCCCATTGGGCCAAGCACTTTTTGCCACACTTTTTGCAACCATGTGTCATTATGTGATGGAAAATTGCTGTAATTGTAAAACCAGTAAAAATTCTTTTTTTGAATTAGAATTTTTTGTCAAGCAATTCTTCTGTCCCTTGTAAATGCTTTTGAATTCTATTGAATGCACTGCTGTGATCACATGAGATACATAAGACTAGAAATAAAGAGTGGTCTACAGTTGCACATCCAGTCTAGTGGCTAGAGTTTGGAGCTTCAAGTCTATAGGTTGACAGTACTGAATGCTGGTGGAGGTAAAGTTTTTTTGTCACAACATTTAGCAATAGGTCTGGCCTAGTTCAGGAGTTCTTGATTGGCCATTCCATCTGCCTTTGACCCAGTTCCTTGTCCTGGGAGAGTCTGTGACCTTGACCTTGGTATTGAGAGGTTGTGATTGGCTGACTCCAGAAAGCACTGCCCTATTTGAACAATGGTTTAGCAATTCTTCATACATAATGGTATAACAGTATGCCAGTTGTCACCACAGCTTACACAGCCCAGTGGCTAGAGCACTGAACTCCCAATTCAACCTTGCTGGTTCGATTCCCCATTGGGCCAAGCACTTTTTGCCACACTTTTTGCAACCATGTGTCATTATGTGATGGAAAATTGCTGTAATTGTAAAACCAGTAAAAATTCTTTTTTTGAATTAGAATTTTTTGTCAAGCAATTCTTCTGTCCCTTGTAAATGCTTTTGAATTCTATTGAATGCACTGCTGTGATCACATGAGATACATAAGACTAGAAATAAAGAGTGGTCTACAGTTGCACATCCAGTCTAGTGGTTAGGGTTTGGAGCTTCAAGTCTATAGGTTGACAGTACTGAATGCTGGTGGAGGTAAAGTTTTTTTGTCACAACATTTAGCAATAGGTCTGGCCTAGTTCAGGAGTTCTTGATTGGCCATTCCATCTGCCTTTGACCCAGTTCCTTGTCCTGGGAGAGTCTGTGACCTTGACCTTGGTATTGAGAGGTTGTGATTGGCTGACTCCAGAAAGCACTGCCCTATTTGAACAATGGTTTAGCAATTCTTCATACATAATGGTATAACAGTATGCCAGTTGTCACCACAGCTTACACAGCCCAGTGGCTAGAGCACTGAACTCCCAATTCAACCTTGCTGGTTCGATTCCCCATTGGGCCAAGCACTTTTTGCCACACTTTTTGCAACCATGTGTCATTATGTGATGGAAAATTGCTGTAATTGTAAAACCAGTAAAAATTCTTTTTTTGAATTAGAATTTTTTGTCAAGCAATTCTTCTGTCCCTTGTAAATGCTTTTGAATTCTATTGAATGCACTGCTGTGATCACATGAGATACATAAGACTAGAAATAAAGAGTGGTCTACAGTTGCACATCCAGTCTAGTGGCTAGAGTTTGGAGCTTCAAGTCTATAGGTTGACAGTACTGAATGCTGGTGGAGGTAAAGTTTTTTTGTCACAACATTTAGCAATAGGTCTGGCCTAGTTCAGGAGTTCTTGATTGGCCATTCCATCTGCCTTTGACCCAGTTCCTTGTCCTGGGAGAGTCTGTGACCTTGACCTTGGTATTGAGAGGTTGTGATTGGCTGACTCCAGAAAGCACTGCCCTATTTGAACAATGGTTTAGCAATTCTTCATACATAATGGTATAACAGTATGCCAGTTGTCACCACAGCTTACACAGGCCAGTGGCTAGAGCACTGAACTCCCAATTCAACCTTGCTGGTTCGATTCCCCATTGGGCCAAGCACTTTTTGCCACACTTTTTGCAACCATGTGTCATTATGTGATGGAAAATTGCTGTAATTGTAAAACCAGTAAAAATTCTTTTTTTGAATTAGAATTTTTTGTCAAGCAATTCTTCTGTCCCTTGTAAATGCTTTTGAATTCTATTGAATGCACTGCTGTGATCACATGAGATACATAAGACTAGAAATAAAGAGTGGTCTACAGTTGCACATCCAGTCTAGTGGCTAGAGTTTGGAGCTTCAAGTCTATAGGTTGACAGTACTGAATGCTGGTGGAGGTAAAGTTTTTTTGTCACAACATTTAGCAATAGGTCTGGCCTAGTTCAGGAGTTCTTGATTGGCCATTCCATCTGCCTTTGACCCAGTTCCTTGTCCTGGGAGAGTCTGTGACCTTGACCTTGGTATTGAGAGGTTGTGATTGGCTGACTCCAGAAAGCACTGCCCTATTTGAACAATGGTTTAGCAATTCTTCATACATAATGGTATAACAGTATGCCAGTTGTCACCACAGCTTACACAGCCCAGTGGCTAGAGCACTGAACTCCCAATTCAACCTTGCTGGTTCGATTCCCCATTGGGCCAAGCACTTTTTGCCACACTTTTTGCAACCATGTGTCATTATGTGATGGAAAATTGCTGTAATTGTAAAACCAGTAAAAATTCTTTTTTTGAATTAGAATTTTTTGTCAAGCAATTCTTCTGTCCCTTGTAAATGCTTTTGAATTCTATTGAATGCACTGCTGTGATCACATGAGATACATAAGACTAGAAATAAAGAGTGGTCTACAGTTGCACATCCAGTCTAGTGGCTAGAGTTTGGAGCTTCAAGTCTATAGGTTGACAGTACTGAATGCTGGTGGAGGTAAAGTTTTTTTGTCACAACATTTAGCAATAGGTCTGGCCTAGTTCAGGAGTTCTTGATTGGCCATTCCATCTGCCTTTGACCCAGTTCCTTGTCCTGGGAGAGTCTGTGACCTTGACCTTGGTATTGAGAGGTTGTGATTGGCTGACTCCAGAAAGCACTGCCCTATTTGAACAATGGTTTAGCAATTCTTCATACATAATGGTATAACAGTATGCCAGTTGTCACCACAGCTTACACAGCCCAGTGGCTAGAGCACTGAACTCCCAAATCAACCTTGCTGGTTCGATTCCCCATTGGGCCAAGCACTTTTTGCCACACTTTTTGCAACCATGTGTCATTATGTGATGGAAAATTGCTGTAATTGTAAAACCAGTAAAAATTCTTTTTTTGAATTAGAATTTTTTGTCAAGCAATTCTTCTGTCCCTTGTAAATGCTTTTGAATTCTATTGAATGCACTGCTGTGATCACATGAGATACATAAGACTAGAAATAAAGAGTGGTCTACAGTTGCACATCCAGTCTAGTGGCTAGAGTTTGGAGCTTCAAGTCTATAGGTTGACAGTACTGAATGCTGGTGGAGGTAAAGTTTTTTTGTCACAACATTTAGCAATAGGTCTGGCCTAGTTCAGGAGTTCTTGATTGGCCATTCCATCTGCCTTTGACCCAGTTCCTTGTCCTGGGAGAGTCTGTGACCTTGACCTTGGTATTGAGAGGTTGTGATTGGCTGACTCCAGAAAGCACTGCCCTATTTGAACAATGGTTTAGCAATTCTTCATACATAATGGTATAACAGTATGCCAGTTGTCACCACAGCTTACACAGCCCAGTGGCTAGAGCACTGAACTCCCAATTCAACCTTGCTGGTTCGATTCCCCATTGGGCCAAGCACTTTTTGCCACACTTTTTGCAACCATGTGTCATTATGTGATGGAAAATTGCTGTAATTGTAAAACCAGTAAAAATTCTTTTTTTGAATTAGAATTTTTTGTCAAGCAATTCTTCTGTCCCTTGTAAATGCTTTTGAATTCTATTGAATGCACTGCTGTGATCACATGAGATACATAAGACTAGAAATAAAGAGTGGTCTACAGTTGCACATCCAGTCTAGTGGCTAGAGTTTGGAGCTTCAAGTCTATAGGTTGACAGTACTGAATGCTGGTGGAGGTAAAGTTTTTTTGTCACAACATTTAGCAATAGGTCTGGCCTAGTTCAGGAGTTCTTGATTGGCCATTCCATCTGCCTTTGACCCAGTTCCTTGTCCTGGGAGAGTCTGTGACCTTGACCTTGGTATTGAGAGGTTGTGATTGGCTGACTCCAGAAAGCACTGCCCTATTTGAACAATGGTTTAGCAATTCTTCATACATAATGGTATAACAGTATGCCAGTTGTCACCACAGCTTACACAGCCCAGTGGCTAGAGCACTGAACTCCCAATTCAACCTTGCTGGTTCGATTCCCCATTGGGCCAAGCACTTTTTGCCACACTTTTTGCAACCATGTGTCATTATGTGATGGAAAATTGCTGTAATTGTAAAACCAGTAAAAATTCTTTTTTTGAATTAGAATTTTTTGTCAAGCAATTCTTCTGTCCCTTGTAAATGCTTTTGAATTCTATTGAATGCACTGCTGTGATCACATGAGATACATAAGACTAGAAATAAAGAGTGGTCTACAGTTGCACATCCAGTCTAGTGGCTAGAGTTTGGAGCTTCAAGTCTATAGGTTGACAGTACTGAATGCTGGTGGAGGTAAAGTTTTTTTGTCACAACATTTAGCAATAGGTCTGGCCTAGTTCAGGAGTTCTTGATTGGCCATTCCATCTGCCTTTGACCCAGTTCCTTGTCCTGGGAGAGTCTGTGACCTTGACCTTGGTATTGAGAGGTTGTGATTGGCTGACTCCAGAAAGCACTGCCCTATTTGAACAATGGTTTAGCAATTCTTCATACATAATGGTATAACAGTATGCCAGTTGTCACCACAGCTTACACAGCCCAGTGGCTAGAGCACTGAACTCCCAATTCAACCTTGCTGGTTCGATTCCCCATTGGGCCAAGCACTTTTTGCCACACTTTTTGCAACCATGTGTCATTATGTGATGGAAAATTGCTGTAATTGTAAAACCAGTAAAAATTCTTTTTTTGAATTAGAATTTTTTGTCAAGCAATTCTTCTGTCCCTTGTAAATGCTTTTGAATTCTATTGAATGCACTGCTGTGATCACATGAGATACATAAGACTAGAAATAAAGAGTGGTCTACAGTTGCACATCCAGTCTAGTGGCTAGAGTTTGGAGCTTCAAGTCTATAGGTTGACAGTACTGAATGCTGGTGGAGGTAAAGTTTTTTTGTCACAACATTTAGCAATAGGTCTGGCCTAGTTCAGGAGTTCTTGATTGGCCATTCCATCTGCCTTTGACCCAGTTCCTTGTCCTGGGAGAGTCTGTGACCTTGACCTTGGTATTGAGAGGTTGTGATTGGCTGACTCCAGAAAGCACTGCCCTATTTGAACAATGGTTTAGCAATTCTTCATACATAATGGTATAACAGTATGCCAGTTGTCACCACAGCTTACACAGCCCAGTGGCTAGAGCACTGAACTCCCAATTCAACCTTGCTGGTTCGATTCCCCATTGGGCCAAGCACTTTTTGCCACACTTTTTGCAACCATGTGTCATTATGTGATGGAAAATTGCTGTAATTGTAAAACCAGTAAAAATTCTTTTTTTGAATTAGAATTTTTTGTCAAGCAATTCTTCTGTCCCTTGTAAATGCTTTTGAATTCTATTGAATGCACTGCTGTGATCACATGAGATACATAAGACTAGAAATAAAGAGTGGTCTACAGTTGCACATCCAGTCTAGTGGCTAGAGTTTGGAGCTTCAAGTCTATAGGTTGACAGTACTGAATGCTGGTGGAGGTAAAGTTTTTTTGTCACAACATTTAGCAATAGGTCTGGCCTAGTTCAGGAGTTCTTGATTGGCCATTCCATCTGCCTTTGACCCAGTTCCTTGTCCTGGGAGAGTCTGTGACCTTGACCTTGGTATTGAGAGGTTGTGATTGGCTGACTCCAGAAAGCACTGCCCTATTTGAACAATGGTTTAGCAATTCTTCATACATAATGGTATAACAGTATGCCAGTTGTCACCACAGCTTACACAGCCCAGTGGCTAGAGCACTGAACTCCCAATTCAACCTTGCTGGTTCGATTCCCCATTGGGCCAAGCACTTTTTGCCACACTTTTTGCAACCATGTGTCATTATGTGATGGAAAATTGCTGTAATTGTAAAACCAGTAAAAATTCTTTTTTTGAATTAGAATTTTTTGTCAAGCAATTCTTCTGTCCCTTGTAAATGCTTTTGAATTCTATTGAATGCACTGCTGTGATCACATGAGATACATAAGACTAGAAATAAAGAGTGGTCTACAGTTGCACATCCAGTCTAGTGGCTAGAGTTTGGAGCTTCAAGTCTATAGGTTGACAGTACTGAATGCTGGTGGAGGTAAAGTTTTTTTGTCACAACATTTAGCAATAGGTCTGGCCTAGTTCAGGAGTTCTTGATTGGCCATTCCATCTGCCTTTGACCCAGTTCCTTGTCCTGGGAGAGTCTGTGACCTTGACCTTGGTATTGAGAGGTTGTGATTGGCTGACTCCAGAAAGCACTGCCCTATTTGAACAATGGTTTAGCAATTCTTCATACATTGTATATATATATCTCTAGCTATATATGGCTATATGTCTAATTGTGATACCTAGGTGGAGCCACCACCTGACCTCGGGTGGACCCGCTGCTGACATTGGTTTCCACTCACTCACTTGACCACAGCCGGTCACTACACACCTACTTGTCGTTACCTTATTGTAGGAAAATTTTCGTGAGATAATGCAGACTTGTGGAGCTTGCGGTTTTGACCATACTCGTACGGGTACAGTCAATTGTAGGTTCAAAGATGCTGCTGTGAAAGCTGCTGCTGCAGCTGGTTTAAAAGGTCCAGACGACTGGAAAATGTACGTGGACATGGATGCTTTGGCTCTCGAGAAGGATACCACAACTTTGAAGTTGAAGGCTGAACCCATTGAGGCTGCCACCGCCTCTCCTCTTTCCTCTGCTGACGTCCAGAAGTTGGTTGACCTTAACGCCAAGCAAGCAGCGGACTTAAATACGGTGTTGGACAGGTTTAATACGCTATCTGTGCAGCACACTGATTTAATTGCAAGATTGGACATTAGTGCTAGGGCGGGTGAGCCGGGTGGGGCTGGTGCGCTAGTTGCTAAACCGGTTATTCCTACTCCCACAGTCGCTACGGGTTCCACTGTGGCTAGTACGGCTACTACTCCCCCCACCGGTGTTGCGTCCACTGCTTCCACCACTGCCACCACTGCCTCGACTGTCACTAGTGCTGTCACCGGTGTTACGTCCACTGCTTCCACCACTGCCACCACTGCCACCGCGACTGTCACTAGCGCTGTCAACACCATTCCTGTTGGCAGTGGGATCCCGTCGTGGGCGCATTTGGGAACCGACTACAACAACGCCTTTGGCCGGGCTGGCCCGGGGTCTGGTCACGGCGCGGATACCTCTGCCGCTAGCCTTCTCACCGCTCCAATTACTAGTGCCCTTTCCAACTTAGCAACCACTATTGATCCGGATTCACAGAAGCGCTCACAAGGTATACTTCTTAGACCTGAGTTTTTTGTTCAATACAGGGATAACTCGGTGCAGCTCCGTCACCTGGATCCCAAGAAGCTGTCATATAGGAACTTGCTGTATGGTATGCTTCGTGTGTTGAAATCTCTTATTGCTGCTGCTGATGACAGGTCCGCTAGTTATTTGGATCATCTTTTGTTCGTTGCGAAGCATGGCCAGAAAGAATCCTACCATGACTCTGCCTACATTGATTATGATCGCTCAGTTGTAGATAGAGTGGTGCTTGGTGAATCGCCCCAGTTTTCTTATGACCCCATGCTCGCCGCGGATCAATTTCATGCGGCCAACATGACTCAAAGGGGAGGTAGGAGATCCCAGGATTCTGCCAGTACAAAATCAAATACGCAGAATAAGGGCAGGGGGAAAGGATCTAGAGTGCCTGACGATTACCCGGAATCTAACTGTTATTTTTATAACTACAAGAATTGTTCGCGTAATGATTGCCCAAAGGAGCACATATGTCGCATTTGTGGAGGTGACCACAAGGCCTCGGGGTGTCCCCAGAAAGGGAGGTCCCAGTGACGTCATTCGCTAAACTGTTACGAGAGTCTTAACGAGACTGAGACTTTGGACGTGACTTCACTGCAAAATGGCGACCAAAACACTGCCTCGCCCTCTGACACGTCTACTGAGTTGTTGAATGCTAGTGTTACACTCTCTCCTTGTGCCTTATTTGCCCCAAAGGGGCCTGTTGACTTAGAATACATGCTTGATGTATCTACTGCCGCCGGTTGGAAACCTTCTCGGCCTGCCACGCCCTATTATCTGCCTGACTCACTCGACTGGTCCGATCTTAGTTGGGACTCGGGTGCTACATTCGCTACGCCTGTCTACAGACACTCATCTAGCACGTATTGCCCTCTGATACCGCAGCTATTTCTACCAGAACAACCAGTTTTGATCAAGGATTATGATTTTTGGCTGTGTATGTACAATGATTACTCGGAGTATTTGCCCTGCTCCTTTGTGCCAAGCTTACCACTTTTGCCTCACACCGTTTATACTGAACACTTGATTGGTGGTTTACCCTCCCAGCTCAGGCCACTCGCCTGGCAGCACGAGCTTGCCTTTGAAAATGATATTGCCTTACGAGACTTCATTTGGAACGGTGTTAATAATGGTTTCCAGATTGTGGATAATGTTGATATGGTGCCATATGATCGACTTAATTATTCTTCTGTCACAGAGCCCGACCCATACCGGTTCATCTCCAATCTGCTTAGGGAAGAGATCTCCGAGTGCAAGTACATTCCTTCCCGAGAGAAACCTACATGCATCCACTCTATTGGCGCGGTGCCTAAACCAGGGAATAAATACAGACCGATCACTGATTGCAAGCGACCATTGGGCACTTCTATAAACAATTTTATGACCACCACCTGTGATGTTTTCTGTTACCGCTCATCTGACTTAGCCTGCCAGCTAATTACTCCTAACTGTTACATGACCTCGATCGATATATCGGCGGCATATAGAACTGTGAGTATACGCGAGGAGGATCGTTCACATCAAGGCATTAGGTGGGATTTTGGTGACGGCGACCACTACTATGTTGACACTCGATTATGTTTTGGAATCAAGTGTGCGCCCTTTATTTTTACCCAACTAACTAACTTTGTTACCCGCTGTGTTATACGGAGAGGTTTTCCCCGTGTCATCAATTATATTGACGATTTCTTCATCGTCTCCGACTCAGCTGATTCGTGTCTCTTCGCTCAGCGAGTCCTCATACGCATTCTAATCAACCTGGGGTTTAGAATTGCCTGGAACAAAGTCTCCTCGCCCTCTCAGTCCTGTGTCTTCCTCGGCCTCCTGTTTGATTCAGTTACTATGGAGATCTCTCTTCCTGAGAAACACCTAGTGAAGCTATTTAATGAACTGGACCTGTTTTCTTCACGTCGACGTGCTACCAAGCGTCAATTACAGAGATTAGCTGGAATACTCTGTCACTGCTCTCGTGTGGTGCGGGGTGGTAGAACCTTCACTAGGAGATTACTGGACTTGCTACGTCGGGCACCTGATAGAGGACGAATCTCTCTTACTAGAGAGTTCAGTTTAGACATTAAATGGTGGTGTGATTTCGCCCTCACCTTCAACGGCAGGAAACTGATCATCCAACAAGATGTTGGGCCTGTAGTGTATACTGATGCGAGTTTGACCGGATTCGGGCTACATTCTGGGGCTGATTGGTTGGCCGGGTTTTTCAATAGCGACCTCTACCCGATTGACCTCCCGTCTTTGCTGCCTGTTCATACTCATTGGATGAATATTGCCCTACCTGAATCACCATGTTCCAACATTAACTTTTGGGAGCTGATCCCCATGTATCTGGCTGCCCGGCGATACGCACCCCAGTTTCAAAACACTATTATTACTATCTACTCAGATAATACACAGGCAATAGCAATGCTTAACAAAGGGGTTGGGGCAAACCCACTTTGTATGGCCCTCCTTAGGGACACCTTTTGGTTGTGTGCTTCTAACAATGTCCAGTTAATTGCCCGCCATATCCCGGGTGTATCTAACACGTTTGCTGATGTTTTGTCTCGCCTATCTTCCTCTGACCGCCTATGTCATATCATTAATGCTTCACTCTGTTGCAGTTCTGGACCAGTTGGACGCTAAACTGTCCCGAGTGCTGTCATCTGCTTGGGCCGCGTCCACTCTTAGAACCCGTGACTCGCAATGGAGAAAGTACATTAATTTTTGTGGCGTTATTGGTGTCGATCCCCTACCAGCATCAGATAGGACTATCTCAAGGTTTGCTGTTTTCTTGAGCCAGCAAGTTAAATACGTTACTATTGACAATTATGTGTCGGCAGTGAACGCCTTGCACCGTTTCTATGGATTCAACATCGACTTCCGCCAGTGTTTGCTCGTGAAATTCACACTTGCTGGTCTTAAGAGGGAACTCGGCAATGCATCATGCCCCAAATCAGTCCTAACTCCGGGTGATCTCATGCTGATGTACAAGAAGCTGCCCAAGACATCCAGGAATTTATGTCTTTGGTGGCCTATAATATTTTGTTTTCGCACCCTACTACGCAAGTGTAATGTTGTGCCTACCGCTGCTAGTAACCTCAGCATGTGTGTGCTACGTAAGGATATTCAGTTCCTATGTGATCATCTTATCGTCACAGTCAGAGCCACTAAAACCATACAGCACGGTGAGCGCGTGCTGTCTATTCCTATCTACAGGGTAGAAAATGAGTGCTTCTGCATCTACACCGCCTTGCTCTCCCACTTCCGTCAGTTCCCTGCCTCACCTGACAGTCCTATGTTTTACCTCACTGATAATGGTATAACCAGGCCTGTGCTGTATAAGGATCTTCTGGCCTTCCTTAAGTCGACTGTGGGTCTTATAGGCCTCTCACCTTCGGACTTTGGACTGCACTCCTTGCGTCGGGCTGGTGCCACTTACCTTCATGCCATAGGCGTCCCCTTGGAGGATATTCGGCTGGCCGGAGACTGGCGCAGCCTGGCCGTGTTACTCTACTTGGTTTCAACTGATGATCGTAAACACTATATTGAAAAGACTGCCACTGATGGCCTACGTTGTATTACAAAATAGCTGACATAGACTGGTGTTGATTGATGAATACTTTTGCTTGATATTGCCTAGATATCCTTGCCTTGTTTTTTGATTATTACCTACTTTGTCTCTCCCCACGTTGGGGGTTAGGCTTATATTTGCCCTTGCTGGGTTTGATTTTGGTTACTTATCTGCCATTGTTGATTACTCCTACACTATCACCTACCTTAGCCTCACTCCACGTCGGAGTTTGATTTTTTCCCTTCATGCCACGCTGGTCATGTTGGTCTAAAATTGCTGTTTGATGTATTATATCCTATTTCCTTCATGTCATGCTGTCATGTTGGTTTAACCTTATGTTGTTATTGATGTGTATATTGGGTGTTGGCGGACAACCCTGTCCGTCGGCGCCTACCTGCACGCCGATGTTGTTGTGTTGTTTCATTTCAATTCCAACATATTGTATATATATATCTCTAGCTATATATGGCTATATGTCTAATTGTGATACCTAGGTGGAGCCACCACCTGACCTCGGGTGGACCCGCTGCTGACATTGGTTTCCACTCACTCACTTGACCACAGCCGGTCACTACACACCTACTTGTCGTTACCTTATTGTAGGAAAATTTTCTTTAATAAATTTATTGGGCGGACAACCCTGTCCGTCGGCGCCTACCTGCACGCCGATGTTGTTGTGTTGTTTCATTTCAATTCCAACATATAATGGTATAACAGTATGCCAGTTGTCACCACAGCTTACACAGCCCAGTGGCTAGAGCACTGAACTCCCAATTCAACCTTGCTGGTTCGATTCCCCATTGGGCCAAGCACTTTTTGCCACACTTTTTGCAACCATGTGTCATTATGTGATGGAAAATTGCTGTAATTGTAAAACCAGTAAAAATTCTTTTTTTGAATTAGAATTTTTTGTCAAGCAATTCTTCTGTCCCTTGTAAATGCTTTTGAATTCTATTGAATGCACTGCTGTGATCACATGAGATACATAAGACTAGAAATAAAGAGTGGTCTACAGTTGCACATCCAGTCTAGTGGCTAGAGTTTGGAGCTTCAAGTCTATAGGTTGACAGTACTGAATGCTGGTGGAGGTAAAGTTTTTTTGTCACAACATTTAGCAATAGGTCTGGCCTAGTTCAGGAGTTCTTGATTGGCCATTCCATCTGCCTTTGACCCAGTTCCTTGTCCTGGGAGAGTCTGTGACCTTGACCTTGGTATTGAGAGGTTGTGATTGGCTGACTCCAGAAAGCACTGCCCTATTTGAACAATGGTTTAGCAATTCTTCATACATAATGGTATAACAGTATGCCAGTTGTCACCACAGCTTACACAGCCCAGTGGCTAGAGCACTGAACTCCCAATTCAACCTTGCTGGTTCGATTCCCCATTGGGCCAAGCACTTTTTGCCACACTTTTTGCAACCATGTGTCATTATGTGATGGAAAATTGCTGTAATTGTAAAACCAGTAAAAATTCTTTTTTTGAATTAGAATTTTTTGTCAAGCAATTCTTCTGTCCCTTGTAAATGCTTTTGAATTCTATTGAATGCACTGCTGTGATCACATGAGATACATAAGACTAGAAATAAAGAGTGGTCTACAGTTGCACATCCAGTCTAGTGGATAGAGTTTGGAGCCTCAAGTCTATAGGTTGACAGTACTGAATGCTGGTGGAGGTAAAGTTTTTTTGTCACAACATTTAGCAATAGGTCTGGCCTAGTTCAGGAGTTCTTGATTGGCCATTCCATCTGCCTTTGACCCAGTTCCTTGTCCTGGGAGAGTCTGTGACCTTGACCTTGGTATTGAGAGGTTGTGATTGGCTGACTCCAGAAAGCACTGCCCTATTTGAACAATGGTTTAGCAATTCTTCATACATAATGGTATAACAGTATGCCAGTTGTCACCACAGCTTACACAGCCCAGTGGCTAGAGCACTGAACTCCCAATTCAACCTTGCTGGTTCGATTCCCCATTGGGCCAAGCACTTTTTGCCACACTTTTTGCAACCATGTGTCATTATGTGATGGAAAATTGCTGTAATTGTAAAACCAGTAAAAATTCTTTTTTTGAATTAGAATTTTTTGTCAAGCAATTCTTCTGTCCCTTGTAAATGCTTTTGAATTCTATTGAATGCACTGCTGTGATCACATGAGATACATAAGACTAGAAATAAAGAGTGGTCTACAGTTGCACATCCAGTCTAGTGGCTAGAGTTTGGAGCTTCAAGTCTATAGGTTGACAGTACTGAATGCTGGTGGAGGTAAAGTTTTTTTGTCACAACATTTAGCAATAGGTCTGGCCTAGTTCAGGAGTTCTTGATTGGCCATTCCATCTGCCTTTGACCCAGTTCCTTGTCCTGGGAGAGTCTGTGACCTTGACCTTGGTATTGAGAGGTTGTGATTGGCTGACTCCAGAAAGCACTGCCCTATTTGAACAATGGTTTAGCAATTCTTCATACATAATGGTATAACAGTATGCCAGTTGTCACCACAGCTTACACAGGCCAGTGGCTAGAGCACTGAACTCCCAATTCAACCTTGCTGGTTCGATTCCCCATTGGGCCAAGCACTTTTTGCCACACTTTTTGCAACCATGTGTCATTATGTGATGGAAAATTGCTGTAATTGTAAAACCAGTAAAAATTCTTTTTTTGAATTAGAATTTTTTGTCAAGCAATTCTTCTGTCCCTTGTAAATGCTTTTGAATTCTATTGAATGCACTGCTGTGATCACATGAGATACATAAGACTAGAAATAAAGAGTGGTCTACAGTTGCACATCCAGTCTAGTGGCTAGAGTTTGGAGCCTCAAGTCTATAGGTTGACAGTACTGAATGCTGGTGGAGGTAAAGTTTTTTTGTCACAACATTTAGCAATAGGTCTGGCCTAGTTCAGGAGTTCTTGATTGGCCATTCCATCTGCCTTTGACCCAGTTCCTTGTCCTGGGAGAGTCTGTGACCTTGACCTTGGTATTGAGAGGTTGTGATTGGCTGACTCCAGAAAGCACTGCCCTATTTGAACAATGGTTTAGCAATTCTTCATACATAATGGTATAACAGTATGCCAGTTGTCACCACAGCTTACACAGCCCAGTGGCTAGAGCACTGAACTCCCAATTCAACCTTGCTGGTTCGATTCCCCATTGGGCCAAGCACTTTTTGCCACACTTTTTGCAACCATGTGTCATTATGTGATGGAAAATTGCTGTAATTGTAAAACCAGTAAAAATTCTTTTTTTGAATTAGAATTTTTTGTCAAGCAATTCTTCTGTCCCTTGTAAATGCTTTTGAATTCTATTGAATGCACTGCTGTGATCACATGAGATACATAAGACTAGAAATAAAGAGTGGTCTACAGTTGCACATCCAGTCTAGTGGCTAGAGTTTGGAGCTTCAAGTCTATAGGTTGACAGTACTGAATGCTGGTGGAGGTAAAGTTTTTTTGTCACAACATTTAGCAATAGGTCTGGCCTAGTTCAGGAGTTCTTGATTGGCCATTCCATCTGCCTTTGACCCAGTTCCTTGTCCTGGGAGAGTCTGTGACCTTGACCTTGGTATTGAGAGGTTGTGATTGGCTGACTCCAGAAAGCACTGCCCTATTTGAACAATGGTTTAGCAATTCTTCATACATAATGGTATAACAGTATGCCAGTTGTCACCACAGCTTACACAGCCCAGTGGCTAGAGCACTGAACTCCCAATTCAACCTTGCTGGTTCGATTCCCCATTGGGCCAAGCACTTTTTGCCACACTTTTTGCAACCATGTGTCATTATGTGATGGAAAATTGCTGTAATTGTAAAACCAGTAAAAATTCTTTTTTTGAATTAGAATTTTTTGTCAAGCAATTCTTCTGTCCCTTGTAAATGCTTTTGAATTCTATTGAATGCACTGCTGTGATCACATGAGATACATAAGACTAGAAATAAAGAGTGGTCTACAGTTGCACATCCAGTCTAGTGGCTAGAGTTTGGAGCTTCAAGTCTATAGGTTGACAGTACTGAATGCTGGTGGAGGTAAAGTTTTTTTGTCACAACATTTAGCAATAGGTCTGGCCTAGTTCAGGAGTTCTTGATTGGCCATTCCATCTGCCTTTGACCCAGTTCCTTGTCCTGGGAGAGTCTGTGACCTTGACCTTGGTATTGAGAGGTTGTGATTGGCTGACTCCAGAAAGCACTGCCCTATTTGAACAATGGTTTAGCAATTCTTCATACATAATGGTATAACAGTATGCCAGTTGTCACCACAGCTTACACAGGCCAGTGGCTAGAGCACTGAACTCCCAATTCAACCTTGCTGGTTCGATTCCCCATTGGGCCAAGCACTTTTTGCCACACTTTTTGCAACCATGTGTCATTATGTGATGGAAAATTGCTGTAATTGTAAAACCAGTAAAAATTCTTTTTTTGAATTAGAATTTTTTGTCAAGCAATTCTTCTGTCCCTTGTAAATGCTTTTGAATTCTATTGAATGCACTGCTGTGATCACATGAGATACATAAGACTAGAAATAAAGAGTGGTCTACAGTTGCACATCCAGTCTAGTGGATAGAGTTTGGAGCTTCAAGTCTATAGGTTGACAGTACTGAATGCTGGTGGAGGTAAAGTTTTTTTGTCACAACATTTAGCAATAGGTCTGGCCTAGTTCAGGAGTTCTTGATTGGCCATTCCATCTGCCTTTGACCCAGTTCCTTGTCCTGGGAGAGTCTGTGACCTTGACCTTGGTATTGAGAGGTTGTGATTGGCTGACTCCAGAAAGCACTGCCCTATTTGAACAATGGTTTAGCAATTCTTCATACATAATGGTATAACAGTATGCCAGTTGTCACCACAGCTTACACAGCCCAGTGGCTAGAGCACTGAACTCCCAATTCAACCTTGCTGGTTCGATTCCCCATTGGGCCAAGCACTTTTTGCCACACTTTTTGCAACCATGTGTCATTATGTGATGGAAAATTGCTGTAATTGTAAAACCAGTAAAAATTCTTTTTTTGAATTAGAATTTTTTGTCAAGCAATTCTTCTGTCCCTTGTAAATGCTTTTGAATTCTATTGAATGCACTGCTGTGATCACATGAGATACATAAGACTAGAAATAAAGAGTGGTCTACAGTTGCACATCCAGTCTAGTGGCTAGAGTTTGGAGCTTCAAGTCTATAGGTTGACAGTACTGAATGCTGGTGGAGGTAAAGTTTTTTTGTCACAACATTTAGCAATAGGTCTGGCCTAGTTCAGGAGTTCTTGATTGGCCATTCCATCTGCCTTTGACCCAGTTCCTTGTCCTGGGAGAGTCTGTGACCTTGACCTTGGTATTGAGAGGTTGTGATTGGCTGACTCCAGAAAGCACTGCCCTATTTGAACAATGGTTTAGCAATTCTTCATACATAATGGTATAACAGTATGCCAGTTGTCACCACAGCTTACACAGGCCAGTGGCTAGAGCACTGAACTCCCAATTCAACCTTGCTGGTTCGATTCCCCATTGGGCCAAGCACTTTTTGCCACACTTTTTGCAACCATGTGTCATTATGTGATGGAAAATTGCTGTAATTGTAAAACCAGTAAAAATTCTTTTTTTGAATTAGAATTTTTTGTCAAGCAATTCTTCTGTCCCTTGTAAATGCTTTTGAATTCTATTGAATGCACTGCTGTGATCACATGAGATACATAAGACTAGAAATAAAGAGTGGTCTACAGTTGCACATCCAGTCTAGTGGATAGAGTTTGGAGCTTCAAGTCTATAGGTTGACAGTACTGAATGCTGGTGGAGGTAAAGTTTTTTTGTCACAACATTTAGCAATAGGTCTGGCCTAGTTCAGGAGTTCTTGATTGGCCATTCCATCTGCCTTTGACCCAGTTCCTTGTCCTGGGAGAGTCTGTGACCTTGACCTTGGTATTGAGAGGTTGTGATTGGCTGACTCCAGAAAGCACTGCCCTATTTGAACAATGGTTTAGCAATTCTTCATACATAATGGTATAACAGTATGCCAGTTGTCACCACAGCTTACACAGGCCAGTGGCTAGAGCACTGAACTCCCAATTCAACCTTGCTGGTTCGATTCCCCATTGGGCCAAGCACTTTTTGCCACACTTTTTGCAACCATGTGTCATTATGTGATGGAAAATTGCTGTAATTGTAAAACCAGTAAAAATTCTTTTTTTGAATTAGAATTTTTTGTCAAGCAATTCTTCTGTCCCTTGTAAATGCTTTTGAATTCTATTGAATGCACTGCTGTGATCACATGAGATACATAAGACTAGAAATAAAGAGTGGTCTACAGTTGCACATCCAGTCTAGTGGCTAGAGTTTGGAGCTTCAAGTCTATAGGTTGACAGTACTGAATGCTGGTGGAG
The DNA here is from genome assembly GCA_942159475.1 of Sthenelais limicola. Taxonomy (NCBI): domain Eukaryota; kingdom Metazoa; phylum Annelida; class Polychaeta; order Phyllodocida; family Sigalionidae; genus Sthenelais; species Sthenelais limicola. The sequence goes on from OW804102.1 coordinate 42,897,387, forward strand.
GTAAAGTTTTTTTGTCACAACATTTAGCAATAGGTCTGGCCTAGTTCAGGAGTTCTTGATTGGCCATTCCATCTGCCTTTGACCCAGTTCCTTGTCCTGGGAGAGTCTGTGACCTTGACCTTGGTATTGAGAGGTTGTGATTGGCTGACTCCAGAAAGCACTGCCCTATTTGAACAATGGTTTAGCAATTCTTCATACATAATGGTATAACAGTATGCCAGTTGTCACCACAGCTTACACAGGCCAGTGGCTAGAGCACTGAACTCCCAATTCAACCTTGCTGGTTCGATTCCCCATTGGGCCAAGCACTTTTTGCCACACTTTTTGCAACCATGTGTCATTATGTGATGGAAAATTGCTGTAATTGTAAAACCAGTAAAAATTCTTTTTTTGAATTAGAATTTTTTGTCAAGCAATTCTTCTGTCCCTTGTAAATGCTTTTGAATTCTATTGAATGCACTGCTGTGATCACATGAGATACATAAGACTAGAAATAAAGAGTGGTCTACAGTTGCACATCCAGTCTAGTGGATAGAGTTTGGAGCTTCAAGTCTATAGGTTGACAGTACTGAATGCTGGTGGAGGTAAAGTTTTTTTGTCACAACATTTAGCAATAGGTCTGGCCTAGTTCAGGAGTTCTTGATTGGCCATTCCATCTGCCTTTGACCCAGTTCCTTGTCCTGGGAGAGTCTGTGACCTTGACCTTGGTATTGAGAGGTTGTGATTGGCTGACTCCAGAAAGCACTGCCCTATTTGAACAATGGTTTAGCAATTCTTCATACATAATGGTATAACAGTATGCCAGTTGTCACCACAGCTTACACAGCCAAGTGGCTAGAGCACTGAACTCCCAATTCAACCTTGCTGGTTCAATTCCCCATTGGGCCAAGCACTTTTTGCCACACTTTTTGCAACCATGTGTCATTATGTGATGGAAAATTGCTGTAATTGTAAAACCAGTAAAAATTCTTTTTTTGAATTAGAATTTTTTGTCAAGCAATTCTTCTGTCCCTTGTAAATGCTTTTGAATTCTATTGAATGCACTGCTGTGATCACATGAGATACATAAGACTAGAAATAAAGAGTGGTCTACAGTTGCACATCCAGTCTAGTGGCTAGAGTTTGGAGCTTCAAGTCTATAGGTTGACAGTACTGAATGCTGGTGGAGGTAAAGTTTTTTTGTCACAACATTTAGCAATAGGTCTGGCCTAGTTCAGGAGTTCTTGATTGGCCATTCCATCTGCCTTTGACCCAGTTCCTTGTCCTGGGAGAGTCTGTGACCTTGACCTTGGTATTGAGAGGTTGTGATTGGCTGACTCCAGAAAGCACTGCCCTATTTGAACAATGGTTTAGCAATTCTTCATACATAATGGTATAACAGTATGCCAGTTGTCACCACAGCTTACACAGCCCAGTGGCTAGAGCACTGAACTCCCAATTCAACCTTGCTGGTTCGATTCCCCATTGGGCCAAGCACTTTTTGCCACACTTTTTGCAACCATGTGTCATTATGTGATGGAAAATTGCTGTAATTGTAAAACCAGTAAAAATTCTTTTTTTGAATTAGAATTTTTTGTCAAGCAATTCTTCTGTCCCTTGTAAATGCTTTTGAATTCTATTGAATGCACTGCTGTGATCACATGAGATACATAAGACTAGAAATAAAGAGTGGTCTACAGTTGCACATCCAGTCTAGTGGCTAGAGTTTGGAGCTTCAAGTCTATAGGTTGACAGTACTGAATGCTGGTGGAGGTAAAGTTTTTTTGTCACAACATTTAGCAATAGGTCTGGCCTAGTTCAGGAGTTCTTGATTGGCCATTCCATCTGCCTTTGACCCAGTTCCTTGTCCTGGGAGAGTCTGTGACCTTGACCTTGGTATTGAGAGGTTGTGATTGGCTGACTCCAGAAAGCACTGCCCTATTTGAACAATGGTTTAGCAATTCTTCATACATAATGGTATAACAGTATGCCAGTTGTCACCACAGCTTACACAGCCCAGTGGCTAGAGCACTGAACTCCCAATTCAACCTTGCTGGTTCGATTCCCCATTGGGCCAAGCACTTTTTGCCACACTTTTTGCAACCATGTGTCATTATGTGATGGAAAATTGCTGTAATTGTAAAACCAGTAAAAATTCTTTTTTTGAATTAGAATTTTTTGTCAAGCAATTCTTCTGTCCCTTGTAAATGCTTTTGAATTCTATTGAATGCACTGCTGTGATCACATGAGATACATAAGACTAGAAATAAAGAGTGGTCTACAGTTGCACATCCAGTCTAGTGGCTAGAGTTTGGAGCTTCAAGTCTATAGGTTGACAGTACTGAATGCTGGTGGAGGTAAAGTTTTTTTGTCACAACATTTAGCAATAGGTCTGGCCTAGTTCAGGAGTTCTTGATTGGCCATTCCATCTGCCTTTGACCCAGTTCCTTGTCCTGGGAGAGTCTGTGACCTTGACCTTGGTATTGAGAGGTTGTGATTGGCTGACTCCAGAAAGCACTGCCCTATTTGAACAATGGTTTAGCAATTCTTCATACATAATGGTATAACAGTATGCCAGTTGTCACCACAGCTTACACAGCCCAGTGGCTAGAGCACTGAACTCCCAATTCAACCTTGCTGGTTCGATTCCCCATTGGGCCAAGCACTTTTTGCCACACTTTTTGCAACCATGTGTCATTATGTGATGGAAAATTGCTGTAATTGTAAAACCAGTAAAAATTCTTTTTTTGAATTAGAATTTTTTGTCAAGCAATTCTTCTGTCCCTTGTAAATGCTTTTGAATTCTATTGAATGCACTGCTGTGATCACATGAGATACATAAGACTAGAAATAAAGAGTGGTCTACAGTTGCACATCCAGTCTAGTGGATAGAGTTTGGAGCTTCAAGTCTATAGGTTGACAGTACTGAATGCTGGTGGAGGTAAAGTTTTTTTGTCACAACATTTAGCAATAGGTCTGGCCTAGTTCAGGAGTTCTTGATTGGCCATTCCATCTGCCTTTGACCCAGTTCCTTGTCCTGGGAGAGTCTGTGACCTTGACCTTGGTATTGAGAGGTTGTGATTGGCTGACTCCAGAAAGCACTGCCCTATTTGAACAATGGTTTAGCAATTCTTCATACATAATGGTATAACAGTATGCCAGTTGTCACCACAGCTTACACAGCCCAGTGGCTAGAGCACTGAACTCCCAATTCAACCTTGCTGGTTCGATTCCCCATTGGGCCAAGCACTTTTTGCCACACTTTTTGCAACCATGTGTCATTATGTGATGGAAAATTGCTGTAATTGTAAAACCAGTAAAAATTCTTTTTTTGAATTAGAATTTTTTGTCAAGCAATTCTTCTGTCCCTTGTAAATGCTTTTGAATTCTATTGAATGCACTGCTGTGATCACATGAGATACATAAGACTAGAAATAAAGAGTGGTCTACAGTTGCACATCCAGTCTAGTGGCTAGAGTTTGGAGCTTCAAGTCTATAGGTTGACAGTACTGAATGCTGGTGGAGGTAAAGTTTTTTTGTCACAACATTTAGCAATAGGTCTGGCCTAGTTCAGGAGTTCTTGATTGGCCATTCCATCTGCCTTTGACCCAGTTCCTTGTCCTGGGAGAGTCTGTGACCTTGACCTTGGTATTGAGAGGTTGTGATTGGCTGACTCCAGAAAGCACTGCCCTATTTGAACAATGGTTAAGCAATTCTTCATACATAATGGTATAACAGTATGCCAGTTGTCACCACAGCTTACACAGCCCAGTGGCTAGAGCACTGAACTCCCAATTCAACCTTGCTGGTTCGATTCCCCATTGGGCCAAGCACTTTTTGCCACACTTTTTGCAACCATGTGTCATTATGTGATGGAAAATTGCTGTAATTGTAAAACCAGTAAAAATTCTTTTTTTGAATTAGAATTTTTTGTCAAGCAATTCTTCTGTCCCTTGTAAATGCTTTTGAATTCTATTGAATGCACTGCTGTGATCACATGAGATACATAAGACTAGAAATAAAGAGTGGTCTACAGTTGCACATCCAGTCTAGTGGATAGAGTTTGGAGCTTCAAGTCTATAGGTTGACAGTACTGAATGCTGGTGGAGGTAAAGTTTTTTTGTCACAACATTTAGCAATAGGTCTGGCCTAGTTCAGGAGTTCTTGATTGGCCATTCCATCTGCCTTTGACCCAGTTCCTTGTCCTGGGAGAGTCTGTGACCTTGACCTTGGTATTGAGAGGTTGTGATTGGCTGACTCCAGAAAGCACTGCCCTATTTGAACAATGGTTTAGCAATTCTTCATACATAATGGTATAACAGTATGCCAGTTGTCACCACAGCTTACACAGCCCAGTGGCTAGAGCACTGAACTCCCAATTCAACCTTGCTGGTTCGATTCCCCATTGGGCCAAGCACTTTTTGCCACACTTTTTGCAACCATGTGTCATTATGTGATGGAAAATTGCTGTAATTGTAAAACCAGTAAAAATTCTTTTTTTGAATTAGAATTTTTTGTCAAGCAATTCTTCTGTCCCTTGTAAATGCTTTTGAATTCTATTGAATGCACTGCTGTGATCACATGAGATACATAAGACTAGAAATAAAGAGTGGTCTACAGTTGCACATCCAGTCTAGTGGCTAGAGTTTGGAGCTTCAAGTCTATAGGTTGACAGTACTGAATGCTGGTGGAGGTAAAGTTTTTTTGTCACAACATTTAGCAATAGGTCTGGCCTAGTTCAGGAGTTCTTGATTGGCCATTCCATCTGCCTTTGACCCAGTTCCTTGTCCTGGGAGAGTCTGTGACCTTGACCTTGGTATTGAGAGGTTGTGATTGGCTGACTCCAGAAAGCACTGCCCTATTTGAACAATGGTTTAGCAATTCTTCATACATAATGGTATAACAGTATGCCAGTTGTCACCACAGCTTACACAGCCCAGTGGCTAGAGCACTGAACTCCCAATTCAACCTTGCTGGTTCGATTCCCCATTGGGCCAAGCACTTTTTGCCACACTTTTTGCAACCATGTGTCATTATGTGATGGAAAATTGCTGTAATTGTAAAACCAGTAAAAATTCTTTTTTTGAATTAGAATTTTTTGTCAAGCAATTCTTCTGTCCCTTGTAAATGCTTTTGAATTCTATTGAATGCACTGCTGTGATCACATGAGATACATAAGACTAGAAATAAAGAGTGGTCTACAGTTGCACATCCAGTCTAGTGGCTAGAGTTTGGAGCTTCAAGTCTATAGGTTGACAGTACTGAATGCTGGTGGAGGTAAAGTTTTTTTGTCACAACATTTAGCAATAGGTCTGGCCTAGTTCAGGAGTTCTTGATTGGCCATTCCATCTGCCTTTGACCCAGTTCCTTGTCCTGGGAGAGTCTGTGACCTTGACCTTGGTATTGAGAGGTTGTGATTGGCTGACTCCAGAAAGCACTGCCCTATTTGAACAATGGTTTAGCAATTCTTCATACATAATGGTATAACAGTATGCCAGTTGTCACCACAGCTTACACAGCCCAGTGGCTAGAGCACTGAACTCCCAATTCAACCTTGCTGGTTCGATTCCCCATTGGGCCAAGCACTTTTTGCCACACTTTTTGCAACCATGTGTCATTATGTGATGGAAAATTGCTGTAATTGTAAAACCAGTAAAAATTCTTTTTTTGAATTAGAATTTTTTGTCAAGCAATTCTTCTGTCCCTTGTAAATGCTTTTGAATTCTATTGAATGCACTGCTGTGATCACATGAGATACATAAGACTAGAAATAAAGAGTGGTCTACAGTTGCACATCCAGTCTAGTGGCTAGAGTTTGGAGCTTCAAGTCTATAGGTTGACAGTACTGAATGCTGGTGGAGGTAAAGTTTTTTTGTCACAACATTTAGCAATAGGTCTGGCCTAGTTCAGGAGTTCTTGATTGGCCATTCCATCTGCCTTTGACCCAGTTCCTTGTCCTGGGAGAGTCTGTGACCTTGACCTTGGTATTGAGAGGTTGTGATTGGCTGACTCCAGAAAGCACTGCCCTATTTGAACAATGGTTTAGCAATTCTTCATACATAATGGTATAACAGTATGCCAGTTGTCACCACAGCTTACACAGCCCAGTGGCTAGAGCACTGAACTCCCAATTCAACCTTGCTGGTTCGATTCCCCATTGGGCCAAGCACTTTTTGCCACACTTTTTGCAACCATGTGTCATTATGTGATGGAAAATTGCTGTAATTGTAAAACCAGTAAAAATTCTTTTTTTGAATTAGAATTTTTTGTCAAGCAATTCTTCTGTCCCTTGTAAATGCTTTTGAATTCTATTGAATGCACTGCTGTGATCACATGAGATACATAAGACTAGAAATAAAGAGTGGTCTACAGTTGCACATCCAGTCTAGTGGCTAGAGTTTGGAGCTTCAAGTCTATAGGTTGACAGTACTGAATGCTGGTGGAGGTAAAGTTTTTTTGTCACAACATTTAGCAATAGGTCTGGCCTAGTTCAGGAGTTCTTGATTGGCCATTCCATCTGCCTTTGACCCAGTTCCTTGTCCTGGGAGAGTCTGTGACCTTGACCTTGGTATTGAGAGGTTGTGATTGGCTGACTCCAGAAAGCACTGCCCTATTTGAACAATGGTTTAGCAATTCTTCATACATAATGGTATAACAGTATGCCAGTTGTCACCACAGCTTACACAGCCCAGTGGCTAGAGCACTGAACTCCCAATTCAACCTTGCTGGTTCGATTCCCCATTGGGCCAAGCACTTTTTGCCACACTTTTTGCAACCATGTGTCATTATGTGATGGAAAATTGCTGTAATTGTAAAACCAGTAAAAATTCTTTTTTTGAATTAGAATTTTTTGTCAAGCAATTCTTCTGTCCCTTGTAAATGCTTTTGAATTCTATTGAATGCACTGCTGTGATCACATGAGATACATAAGACTAGAAATAAAGAGTGGTCTACAGTTGCACATCCAGTCTAGTGGATAGAGTTTGGAGCTTCAAGTCTATAGGTTGACAGTACTGAATGCTGGTGGAGGTAAAGTTTTTTTGTCACAACATTTAGCAATAGGTCTGGCCTAGTTCAGGAGTTCTTGATTGGCCATTCCATCTGCCTTTGACCCAGTTCCTTGTCCTGGGAGAGTCTGTGACCTTGACCTTGGTATTGAGAGGTTGTGATTGGCTGACTCCAGAAAGCACTGCCCTATTTGAACAATGGTTTAGCAATTCTTCATACATAATGGTATAACAGTATGCCAGTTGTCACCACAGCTTACACAGCCCAGTGGCTAGAGCACTGAACTCCCAATTCAACCTTGCTGGTTCGATTCCCCATTGGGCCAAGCACTTTTTGCCACACTTTTTGCAACCATGTGTCATTATGTGATGGAAAATTGCTGTAATTGTAAAACCAGTAAAAAGTGCATTATTTGGGTTAAAATACAACAGCTCCTCCAGAGGCTAAAATACTCATCTGAGATTATTTTCGTTGTTATTTTCGGATCCAGGGGAAAAAAGTCGCCTAGGGGGAAGTATCCTACAATGTTTTTTATTTTTTTTTAATCGTGAGGCCAAGAAAATGCTTATTTTTCTGCCAGAATCACCCATAAAACATGCAGATTTTCCTATCAGAATCACTGTTTACAAAATGCAGCCAGTATTTTTGGGGAAAAAACTTATAAATATTCTCGATATAATGGGTTCATGGGCATAATGGGCCAGAGGGACAATGATTACTCTGAAATAATATGTTTTTATGGATAAAAAAATCAATATTTTCAGCTTTTCAATTAATTTCTTGATGATATTATTTAAAGTTGATTATGGGGTAGGTTCTGTCGCCGTAACGGGGGTCTAAATTTGGTTTTGAACATTATAGACCTAGAAGAACTAAAAATGAAACCCCCCCTCACCACCATTACTTACCATTAACAGAAAAACGAGGGGGAAATCATGTAATTGATAGTTTTGTACATATTCTAGATATAATGGGTTTTATGGGCCAGAGGGTCAATGACCTATGACCTGTACCGCTGCCATTACCATTACCATTAATGAATGGTTATTTGGCTCTAACTTTTCTTCTAGTTGGAATATTTTTGCTACTAAAATGACTTTTATCAGAAGGGGAGGGAGGAAGGGAAACACCAATCATGGCCAGAGGTGTTGCTTATATTGATTACAGATTTGTGAGGTTGATTATTCATTTGTTATGCATGCAATTACTTAAGGTGACCTTGCATATATATGTTGCTATGTTGAATATATTTATGTTATGTGATCTACATTACACAATAGTCATTAATGATTGTATTGTATTGAAACGGTTTATTAGAATTCTTTGAAGACATTTCTCCTGCTGGGTGGGAGGTTTGCCGGTCTTCTCTGGGCTTACAGTTGTATAACAGTGAACAGTACCGCGACCGTCAATGACTGGAAGCGGCCCACTGTTATTGGACAGTGTCGGTTTTCTTACAGTGTTCTAATTTAATGGGTGACTGCGTGCAGTTGTATATAATTTTCTTAGTGCACTCTGTAGATCACAGTTTTAAAAACCTTTCCTATAAAGCTTTATACAGTGGTGTTGAGTTTGTTGAAAGTCAATCAATAAAATTGTTATCGTTCCAGATATATGTTGTTTTTGCTCTTAGTTTGAATATTGTTGTGTCATTTATTCTATGGGCCTCCATCTGGAGCGCATTCCAGGAGAATGGGATTCTAAATATAATGGATTTCCTGATTTGCTCGGATTTTGGAGTTTTATGTTTAAGTGTTTTTCTGCCCATTGCAAAATTTCTGGTGTTAATGTCGCGTAGATCTAAGAATCCTGGAATTTGCGCCAGACGGTGGCCCGCCTGCAGAATATGCAGTCGTCTCCTGCGTTTATGATGGGCCTATCATGTCTAACTTGTATGGATATAAATGAATGATTCTGATAACCTGGATACTATAAAGAGGCCAGATTAATAAATGAGGGTGCCTCGTTGCTCTTTCATTACAAACTATTTTAAGCTGTTGCTTTTCCTTTATTGAGTCTAACCAGCTGGGACATTATGAGCGAAAATTAGCTAATCAAGAAAATCATCATACTTCTCAAATAATTTTGATCAAAAAGTAAAAATATTTCTTGAATAAAATAGGCACATTTCATCAACCTCTTTCATCTCCCTTGGCATCTTTGATTTCAGCGTAAACAAAATTTACTGTTATGCTCTTGCATAATCTTACCTTCATTAATATAACGGAGATATTATTGGTCGTCAAAATATATACTATATGATGTACGAGGGTGTCCTTTGTATATGCTTACAATTGATTACCCTCCAGAATTATTCTATCACCCAAAGATATATCTGAGGTTGAACATTGAGATTATCAGATGCCAACTTTGAAGTTATCCCCTCATTGTACTTCTGAAGAAATCATAGCCGCTACTCAGCCCTGCTGGGCATTGGTCCCCCAACCAACTCAAGTTAATAATGAGTCAACAGAGAGTCATGGGTGGTGCGATCCCCAAACAAGGAAGGATACAGCCTCTGCTATTTGTCCCCAAAATTCCCCGAGAATATTAACCTAAATCGATGATAAAGAATTATATGCATTTATACTCAAATATATCGGAAGAACAGACGAAGTCAGCTGAGACAAATACAAGAATGGCATTCAGTTTATTTAACAAATGGGTAGACGACAGAGACGGTGACAACAATATAAATAGCAGGGCTGTCCTGTCTGCATATACCACCATCCGTTAGAGCCTGCCCCAAACAAATATTCACTTGTTTACATATAATCACTAATGAAATGGGTGTAATAAAAGTCTATCAATTTGCTTATATTGTCAGTCCAGGTCTGATCTTTGGCTATCCTCACTACTTGTATGTCCTTTGGGGACCACACAATAAGGTCACAGCATTGGGAATCGGTTACCCAGAGTTGCCCTTGTACTTGATGGTAATAGTGGTGTTTTTCATCAAGCCTCAGCTTCCCGCCATCTTGCTCTGAAAGACAATTGATGAATTAATACTTAATGGCTTTGAATTATACTTGTCAGGATACATGTATATCAATGGCTTTTCCAGGACATTCAGGAAGAGACCAGCTATAGAGTTTTTCATGGACCTTTGAAACTCAGAACTAATGAGATACAGCATTGATGTTTTATATAATTGAAATGTTTTATATGGGAGATATTGTAGATGGTGGATTGGGGATTGTTATAATTAAGGGTTATTATTAATGGTACAAGTGGAGGTCTGTATTGGACGAGAGGGTTTGGTTTTACAGAAAAGATATTGGATGAGACCCGTTTATATTCAACTAAAGAAATGTACTATAGGGTTATGCTTACTCAAGAAAAAACCTTTGATTTTAGAGGCAGTTTCCTCGATTGTGCTGTCACGTGCAGAGAAGGGGCATTTGACCTCAACTATTTCTGGCATACTGTTCATACACTCAGGAGTCTGCAGGTGAATGCTGATCATATCTGGGTCAGGGCGGTGGATCACAATGCCATCTGGAGATGCTCCTAATACTCCAGATGTGTGTAGCCAGAGACCTGAAAAATTAGTATGGATACATTATTCATTTCATGATATATTTCAAAAAATGTCCATATTTCTCCAAGAAATACTCGCATATATGCATAAGTTGATGAATATTGAATCAACAAATCAAAGATTCATTAACTACCTGTTTCGTGTGGACATGACGAAAATATTAAAATATGGTAAAAACGCAGAAAATTGATTTTCTCACATTTTTACAATAAATAGCCATATTTCTCCAGGAAATATTCACAGTACCTCATCCAAACTTTTAAATCAACCTCATATACATATGTTGATGAATATTAAATCAACAAATCAAAGATTCATTAACTACCTGTTTAATGGGGACATGACGAAAATATTAAAATATGGTAAAAACGCAGAATATTGATTTTCTCACATTTTTACAATAAATATCCATCTTTCTCCAGGAAATATTCACAGTACCTCCTCCAAACTTTTAAATCAACCTCATATACATATGTGGATGAATATTGAATCAACAAATCAAAGATTCATTAACTACCTGTTTAGTGGGGACATGACGAAAATATTAAACTATGGTAAAAAAGATATGTCTGCGCCCTTGGAAAACATGACAAGTGCAGACATTGGCCATCCCCCCAATGAGCCTACATTTGTTTGATTTCAACACTTATTTCAGTTTCCGATGAGTTGACAATTCGAGGATTCCATGAACCCTTATAAGGGTGGATTTAAAAGCATTCTCTCATCAATTCTTACCACCCAGCTTAAAAGATGGCAATTAAAATGATACCCCCGGTTTTGAGATTTCAATTATCTCAAAAGTTTTGTCAAACTTCAAATACCTGTAGGAATTACATAGCTGTAGCAAGGTTCTGATGTACACATAGCATCATTTCACAGTTACTTTGCAATGCAATTGCTTCGAAGAATTACTCTACCACATGTGTTCTGAAACATATACGAACACAGAATGACAAGTGCATATCCCAAGGATTCATCAGCCGACCAGCAACATCCAAATATGTGTTCAAGCGAAATATGACCAATGAAGCTTCTCAGAAAACCAAGCTTAAAGTTAGAGGTATTCAAAAAGATGTATCGCCATTCACAACCAAACGTATTCTTCGAAGAAAGAAGTCACAGGAATTATCAGGAGCCGATAAGATTGTATATGACGGTGTGGCTTAAGCAACGGCAGAAGAAATAAATCTGGAATCATTAAAAATTGACCTTAAAAGACAGGGATTATACATGGACAGCCGACCTCTGCCTGATGCTGTTGATGCCCTACACGTTGAGGCACAATACAAAGTTGATGATGAAACCAGAGAAATTTTCTTTTACAGGGAAGGATCTGTGGTGTTTTGGAATATGCCTGATGAAGGGAGAAATTTGTTCCTTCAATTTATAAAAAGACATCAAGCGGATTCATATGATAACCTCCTTATCGAACAGAATTTTGAAAAAGTTGACTTCACTTACACTGACACTCCTACGCAATTAGATGGCGATGAAATCCAGTTACAAAAGCCTGTCCTAACAGAAGACAATGACAGTCTCAAGTTGGAGAAGTTCGCTTTCTCAAACACATTGGTGTTATCTGTCAAACTCTCGATATGGGAAGCATCATTAGAACGATATGCAGACTCCATAGAATGGATTCTTCAAGACATGAAATCAGGAAAGAAATTAACTATGTCCAGGGATGAGTTTCTCCGGAAACACAGGGGAATTGTATACGCTTAGACACTTGATAAACTTGAGTTCAGATTTACTGGATACTCCCGATTACTATTGGGACCGAGAACCTCTTGAAAAACTCTACAGTAAAACATGCAATAATCTTAACATTGCAAGAAGAACCAAGGTTCTAAATGAGAAACTAACGTACTGCTGTGAATTGATTGAATTGGTGAGAGAACATTTGAATGATAAACACCACACACGTCTTGAATGGATGATGATCATCCTTATCATGATAGAGGTTTTGTTTGAGATCATACACATCGTTGAGAGATACAGTAGCTGAGTGTTACTACTAACTGACTGGATGTTATAATTGACATGTGCCATTAATTCAACTTTTGCGGAAATAAAGGATAAAAAAAAATATGGTAAAAACGCAGAAAATTGATTTTCTCACATTTTTACAATAAATATCCATATTTCTCCAGGAAATATTCACAGTACTTCATCCAAACTTTTAAATCAACCTCATATACATATGTGGATGAATATTGAATCAACAAATCAAAGATTCATTAACTACCTGTTTAGTGGGGACATGACGAAAATATTAAAATATGATAAAAACCTAGAATATTGATTTTCTCACATTTTTACAATAAATATCCATATTTCTCCAGGAAATATTCACAGTATCTCATCCAAACTTTTAAATCAACCTCATATACATATGTGGATGAATATTGAATCAACGAATCAAAGATTCATTAACTACCTGTTTAGTGGGGAAATGACGAAAATATTAAAATATGATAAAAACGCAGAAAATTGATTTTCTCACATTTTTACAATAAATATCCATATTTCTCCAGGAAATATTCACAGTATCTCATCCAAACTTTTAAATCAACCTCATATACATATGTGGATGAATATTGAATCAACAAATCAAAGACTCATTAACTACCTGTTTAATGGGGACATGACGAAAATATTAAAATATGGTAAAAACGCAGAAAATTGATTTTCTCACATTTTTACAATAAATATCCATATTTCTCCAGGAAATATTCACAGTACCTCATCCAAACTTTTAAATCAACCTCATATGTATACATATGTGGATGAATATTGAATCAACAAATCAAAGATTCATTAACTACCTGTTTAGTGGGGACATGACGAAAATATTATAATATGATAAAAACGTAGAATATTGATTTTTCTCACATTTTTCACAATAAATCAAAAGTTTATCAACTATTCGATGGTCATCGCTGATTGCTGTGAGGTCAGGCATGCCACTTGGTAAAATGCGGACTGAGGCCTCTCGTCCTCGACTTGGTCACCCTGTATCCCTCAAGTCGCTGGTAGAGTGCACAGCTGAACTCTGAAACCTTCTCATTATCCTTCTCCAAACGCCTTGCTGCTGCATGAAATGAGAACTGTGGACTGTATCTCACACAATGCCTGATTGACCCAATCCATAGTATGAGACAGAATGGTGGAAGTCTTAGTTGCCGAAACTACTGGGGATTGTAGGCTCTCTGGCGACATCTCACCAGCATCTTGAAGATCTGTCAGCGTTGACTCGAAATCAGCCTTCCATGGTTACTTTACAGACGCCATTAGTTTAATAAACTTCAAAAGATAACTTCAGATGTGTATAGATATATATTTGGTACATATACTTATGCTACTAACAACACTTAACACCCCCAATAATGAACACATTGTGAAAAATATCAATTTTGCGACTTGTGTCACATGACTTTTGAAATGTACCAGCTTATCAATAAAAGATGAAGTGAACGATCCCCTGAACCAGGTTGGTTACCATCTGAAGGAATTAATAGTGATTTTGATATCTTATGGTTTCTCCTTCACTCAATGTTCCTTACACATTTATAATTGATAACTTACAATTTACTGTAACCATTCTGGTTTCGGCCCTTTACATATTATGAACCACAAACTTGCCCAAGGCCTCATCAGCAGAGAAGCAGGTTTGATAGGTCAATATTGAAAATTGAATTTTGAACATCAAACATAACTTTTTAAGATATTTAATAAACAAGTGTTGTGTTAGTGTAAGAACGAGGGCGTTATTTTAACCTCAACAATAAACATTTATCCAAGTATTATTTCATACATAATTCAGTTGATCTATAGTAGTTCAAACAAAATTTGTAAAAATGTGTACAGTGTACCTGTTGGTTTGGTTTGGGCACCTGCTGTATGGTACCTCTTAGGGGCATCCTTCTCGTGCACAATACCTCACTGAATCGCACTGATTGAGTCCAGATTATATGCTGAGAGCAGTCTCTTTTTCAGGGATGGTGATATTCTGTATAATAATAATTGTAATTATACTAGATTAGTTCCGCATTTTGGTTGAATGTCTGAAAAATAATCATATGGCCTTGAATCCTGTTGGAATCTATTGATTAAAATGGCCTCGAAATTTTAAAGATTAAAAAAAAAAAATCCACATAACTCTGGTTAATTAAGATATTTAGTAATGAACTTTTGAACATTGATAGGGAAGGTATTGAACTAAATATATCAGCTATACGAAGTATGTGTGGTGAGATTAAAGGCAATCCGAAAGGGCGTGTATTAATTCAAGATAATTTAAAAATCGTTGTAGTCGGTGCAAATTTATTCATAAACAAGCCTTATGAAAATCCGCATATTACGAGACAGAGAGAATTGAGATAACTGTAGTATAGAGAGACTTACCATCAGTGCTGCACTAGTCTATGCATTGCCCACCATTTATACAGTGGCCCACACACTCCTCCAAGTTCTGGTTCATACAGAAGCGACCGAAGTATTCAGGGGTACACCTAAACAATGACAAAGTCAGTCACAGAGGTTGTGAAACCCATTTAAACGTCATTGTCCATTTCTATTCGTAAGCCCATACAATGAATGTTTATTCGTGGGAATTTATCTTCTTTCTTTCCCGCGGGTATTTTTTACCTAGGCAAATCTAATACATGTAGTGTATATTTTGATGACCCAAAAGAACTTAAAATTGATTTCTTGCTGAAAATTTAGTTATAAATGGAGGAATTCTGGGGAGATTTGTCAGGTTTTGGATGTTTAAAAAAATACAGGTATCAGTACAAATACTGAAGACTTGCATATGGCACCGTCATATCCTGCATATCTAATAAATTAGAAATATGTAGAGAGGGAAATTTTCCAAACAAGTAAATAAGAAATACTTACTTGCAGCGGTACTTAGAAGCCTCATGCACACACTTGCCGGTGTGACAGTTGAGAATCTTACAGCCTTTCTCCATGCCACAGTCAGTGCCTGTATAGCCCAGCTGACAGGAGCACCTCCCAGGGGCTGTCAACATGAATATTATTAACATTTTCAGTTTAATTCTATGCGAAGTTATTAGGAATATGCCAGAAATGTTATACACGTTCTGGTTTTAAAAGCAATGCCAAAGTTAGTACAGAATAATCTTTACAGATGAGCAGTAGATAAACTACACCACCTTTCGATTCATACTTCTTATGATTTTAGATAGATAGATAAATAGATAAATACTGAAACTAGCAAATAACTAACATAACAGAGTGTATTCATATCAGTATCAATCAGCAATCAACTAAGAGTAAGTGCTGAAGCTTTTTTATTTTTGAAATTGTGTAATTTGATGCTAATTATCGTGTGTTAAGGATTAAACTTACCCTTTTCACATAGACCTCCATGCTTACAAGTTGGAATACAATTTGGAATCTGGTGATCGGTGCAATCATCACCGATACATTCTAAAACAGAAACAAACGTAGATGATGAGACACGTGTTAGAGAATTGTGTAGGCAGATCTGTTGTTATGTCTCAATTGGATGTCATTTTATTCTGTTCATTACTTTAAATGGATACAGTATCGACAGCAAACATGAGATTCTAAAAGCTTCCCAAAATTTGCACTTAACGAATTCAACTCAAAATGAGAAATGACTGAAGCACTGAATGGCAACGTGGGGCGTTCCCATGAGTTATGATATAATTTATTATATTTATTAAATTTGGTTTGTTTGTTTTAAAACAAATTTTATTTCCTAGGGGTTTCACAGATGTGTCTTCACTTGACTTGTCTCTTTCTTCGAAATATAACTTCTCTTTATGTACATTGCATTTTACTTGTTTTACGATCTTGCTTACAATGCTGTAAATTATTATACCCTACCCTTACTACTACAACAATAGTTTAAACATTCTGATTAATGGTATATTCATGCTTTAAGATCCTAAAATAAATTATCCTAAATTTTTCTATCAATAGAAGATACATTATTTTTAGATTTTGTTTGTGGCCTCATTAAATTTAGGAAAATGGTTCGCGTTTAAAAAACAATTTGATCAACTCTTATATGCACCTTTAGAGGTTTGTGGTAGTGATCACCTTCCACCCTCTACATTTCTATTCCTTCAGTTTCTCCTTAATGTTATATCACACCGATAGTCAGATAGAGAACACCAAGCCTGGGAGCAGTTCAGTGTGACAGTACACTTACCTGACTGTGTCTGACAGCGGTCCCCTGTGAATCCTGTGGTACATTTGCACACAGGCAAAGTATCCTTGAGTTGACAGCGGGTACCATTGAGACAGTGGTCCTGACAGGGGTCCACACACTGCCTCTCCCACTCATCGGCACTATGTCCTTTCATCACTTGACACTTGGGTGTGAATCCCTCGTCACACTGACAGCTAGGCTGACCTCCTCTGTCACGTACACAGTAACCATTGCTACACATGAAGTTGGTGTACGACGTGCCATGACATGTGCATGTCTCGCAGTGTGCACCTGTAATTGGTACATAAGATGATCGGTTAATTCATTCATTCATTGATAACATATTTTACTCTAGAAATACAGGGATTCTCAGGGTTGGAGGCTTACTTTTAATCTTTCTCGATTGTATTACACCGAATAGAATATTTGTTTTCATCTGGAGTCTGTAATTTTCCATGCAATTATATAAAATGCAGCTCACCTAAGTCAACTGACAGAGCATGAATAAAAGATTGCCAATTGAGATACTCACAGATATTACCAATTAACAATTACGAACATTTTGACTGAAATAGTGCTCAAGGGTCATATCAGGTTACTTACCTATAAAATCAGGCATGCATACATTCACAAATAGGTCGGTCGTCCTTAATTTTGCATTTTCCTTTATTGTAGCATTTAAACTTATCACAGTTGTTCTGCTTGGGTTCTAGACAAGTCGGCCCTTAAATTTATATCGGTAATTGCATCTATAAAAAGCAATTAAGGAATAGACGATTAAGCAAGGAAAGGATGATCCCAGAACATAGGAGTACCTGACATAATAAGATAATATAGATTTTAATGATAATAAAAAAATAAGAATAGCTGAAGGATTATATCATTTAGGGAATACAATCATAAAATGAAAAGAGAGTAGGAGAGGGAAATGTAAACCTACATGCAAGATGGCTCGCCAGTGCTCTTGTTCACCTTACAGTGGCCAGCATTTTGGCAGTAACCTGAGCAGATAAATGTCTGACACCGCGATCCTGTGTAACCTAATGGGCACCTGAAAGGAATATCAATAAACATATTTTTTTTACAAACGAGTCATCTTACGTCAAACAATTCATTGTTAATTAACCTAAAAGGGACAACCTAAAAGGGAAAACATGAATTGATTAAAGCGGTCCGGTCACTGTTGACAAAACACAGTCGATGTAAAGACGATGTAATTGCCGGCGATGCACGTCGATGAGGAGGGTTATCGGTGGTGGCATCGTCTTGGCATCGCCAAGGTAAAAAAGATCAGCAACTATAGAACTCATTTTTATGCGTTTATATGGGCAATCCCATCGACTAGGCATCGCTTACGCATCGTTTTGGTCATTATCTCCATTGAAATTGCACCGATGCTATTTTTACATCGCCCACTCATCGCCTGTCATCGCTGGCTATTGCCGATCGAAGGCATAGGGATGACAAGCCGATGCAATAAATTTCAAAAATCTTATCGACTACCTCATCGCCAACGATTTTGTCAACAGTGGCCGGACCGCTTATTAAGCGGTCTGGCCACTGTCGACAAAATGGTGTCGATACAAAGTCGATGCAAAGACGATGGAATTGCCGGCGATAGACGTCGATGAGGAGGGTTATCGGTGGCTGCATCGTCTTGGCATCAACAATGGAGAAATGTTCGGCAACTATGAAAGTCATTTTCATGCTTTTACATATGAAATCTCATCGACTAGACATCGCCAAGGCATCGCCACGGCCGTTACCTCCATTGAAAATGTATACATTTTCAATACCTATTGTATATACCTATGTATACTATTTCAATACCAAATGGGTGAATTGGCCCTTTTGGGTCAATTCCCTCTCATTGGACTAGGAACATTTGCTGCGGGACCTCTCCACCTCGGGTGACCGGAAGTCCCTTGCCCGGAAGTCCCTGGACATTCCTCCTGACCATCTTCACCTCGGTCCTTCTGCTACGTCGGACGTGTGTTCCCTGCTTTAAAAAACCTATGGCAGGTGGAGGGAGAACCAGAGACCAGAAAAGAGTAGACTACGAGCAGCTCGCTGGTATGAAGAACCAAGATACCCCCAAGTCGGTTAAAAAGTCGAAGAAACACCACAAACATGAAGATCAAGGGGACGAGATACACGTGGAAGGTGAGGATGGAGGTGACGACTCTCCTCCTCCACGTGGCGAGAACGAAGAGGAGTATGATCTAAAGCCTCCAAAGACTCCAAAGAAGGCTAAAAGTACGAGGAATGTCGTTGAAAAGCTTTGTGATACACTAGTCAGGGTGTCCAAGACCCAGGCCCGGGTTCTGAACAAAGTTGGCCGTTACAGCCGTCGATCTTCTCCATCTCCACCTCGTGGCCCCAAACGGCCGCGGACACCGTCCCGCTCGAGTAGAAAGAGGCGGCGTGCTGACTCGACCACCTCCGTTGACTCTTCCTCCTCTTCCAGCTCGTCAACCGACAGCTATGACTCCACATCTACCAAGAAAAAGAAAAGGAGGAAAAAGAGAGCTGCCGCCAAGAAACTACGGCGCACAATGAACACCCGGCATCCCTATAGAGATAGGGACGCCTCATCGTCAACAGACACTGACGCGTCTGAGGACTTACCTTCATCACGACACATCACACGGGTCCAAAAGCACCGAAAAATCGCAGCTAAGGCCCTGGTCAAGCAATACGGCACCAAAGGCGATCCCAAAGGTAAAACCCAAATCTTACTCACCCCTGAAACTTCCCTCCCTCCTGATATGGCAGCCAGGATTAAATCAGAAAAGCGGGACATGACTATCCCAGAGTACTTCTGCGGCCTCTCATATATGGGCACTGGCATGGCAGAGCCAGGCTCTCGCTTACACTGTTTCCTCCAACATATGGCCGACCTTGGAGAGGACGGGGCAGTGCAGCAATGGAGTGGCCCCATGCTATGGTCTCAGACCATAGTAGACCATGTTGTTGATAAGCAAATCAGATGGAAGGATTTTCAATACATTCAGCAACAGAGGGCAAGGATTAGCTGGAACTACCGCCCCTCAGCCATCCCTACAAAGAAAAAATCCTCTGCTATTGTGTGCCCCTGCCCGATGTTTAACTCAGAGGAATGTGTATCAGCCGAAAATCACTCTGAAGGCCCTGTATCGTTACTGCACTGTTGTGGGTGGTGCTACTACCACCAAAAGCAGAAGCAATATTATCATACCGCTAAGAATTGCAATAACAGAAAGCGCTTCTCAGAAAGATCGGAGACATCGGGTAACAACTCGGCTAACAGAGGAGGCAGGCGTGACTGGAATACCCAAAAGCCACGCGATACGGGCTCCTCCGCCTCCGACAAGCCTTCAAAAAACCACTAGCTCGCTCCGGTACCTTGTACCGGGGCGAAACTGCCCCTGAGTTGACTTACCAACGCAACTCAGCCCAAAACGACATCATCACAGACCAACAACATTCACATTTCGAATGTGGCGGCCATTACACCGGAAGCACCCTCCACGCTACAAGTGCCCCGGATGTAAACAAGAAAAATGGCTGCCCCACTTCCGCCCAGCTCTTACAGCAACCTTCTGCAGTTGTGAATGCCACTCCTAGGCACGAGATAGACCGATCTCGGCTGTTTCGACAACACACAAGTATGACTAGTGAACAACTTACCAAATACAAGGACGTGGAACGGCGTACGCCGCACATCCTACCAGCTACGGCTAAACACAAGGACTGTCTTACCGCAAAACCTCAACTACGAGGCCCGGAAGTGACCGCCGCCATGACACTTTCTAGCAAGTCAGGTCGGCGAAACAGCATCAAAGTCAACTCTACCAACGATTCTCAAGGCCCACAACCAGGCCCAACTGCAAAAACTGTAAGTAAAAATGAACTGAATGATCAATCTGCCATTCGCATTAAACAAATTACTATTGCTGACGCTGCCACGGACAGCAGACAAGGCTCTAATCGCATAGTCCCGAGTAACACCAAACCTGTCAATACACAGCGCGGCGTGGAACGGTGTACGCCGCACGCAACAAGCCCAACAGATGAAACAGCCATCCAACCAGTAGCCCCAACGGCAGAATCATGCTTGCCTGACGAGCCCCATGACCATATTAGTGTCATGCAAGCCATGCTAAATGTGAACCAACAAACTATGAAAGATCTGACTGCACCTAACTCCAACTTTGACTCATACCAGTCGTGGCCGTTCCCCTCACTAACTCTCCCACGGGACATGGCCGAGATTTATGAGTCAGTACGTGCAGCTGGCCTCCCAAACTGGAAAGGGGCCAAGTCTACACTACCAACTACACTAGACATAAAAGCCTGGAAGATACACTCTACAGCCCACCCGGACGATGAGCTGATTCTCAATGGAATTCAGTTCGGTTTCCCCCTCCAGTACACAGGAGGGCCGATCACAACATCAAGCAGCACAAAGACCAACCACCCATCCGCGGTGGCATACCCGGGCCACATTAAGAAATACATCGACTCTGAATGTGAGCTTAAGGCCATGGCAGCCCCCTTTAGAAGTCCACCATTTGTGCCTTGGTGCCACTCAAGCCCCATGATGACTCGCCCCAAGTCAGACCCAGGGAAGCGAAGGATAATCGTCGATCTCTCCTTCCCCGAAGGGGGCATCAATAAATGGGTGGCAAAAAATTGTTATAACGGAGTGCCGGCTTGCCACAACCTGCCAACAGTGGCCATGGCGGGCCAGATAATCAACAGCATCGGGAGGCGGGACGTGATCATGTCTGTCCTAGACCTCTCCAGGGCCTATCGCCACTTTCAGGTATGCCCCATGGACTGGCCCCTCATGACCATCAATCACCAAGGCCAAATCTATCTGGACCGTGCATTACCTTTCGGTGCCCGAATGTCATCTTTTGTGATGCAAATGATTGCGACATACATCGTCCGAGCCCTAGCCTCAAAAGGAATTATTTCCTTGATGTATTTAGATGACATTCTCCTCATGTGCCCCGACAAACAAAATATGATCAACAGCTTCACCCAGACTAAGCTCCTCCTGCAGGAGCTGGGTCTGAAAGTAGCCCAAGAGAAGACACAGCAGCCATCTACAAAAGTTCAGTGGCTAGGCATCGTGATAAATACCAGCAATAACACCTTCTCTATACCACCCAACAAGCTGGCAGAAATTAAGGACTGTTTGGCTGCCACTGCCAGCAAGAGGGTGCTATCCACGAAAGCGATGCAGAGTGTAATAGGGAAGATCGCCCACCTGGCCCGGGCGGTCCGCCCGGCCACTCTGTTCATGCAGAGAATGTTGACATCCCTAAGGAACGCAAAAGGGGGCCCCATACTGGTCTCCCCAATGATCAAGGCCGATCTCAGATGGTTCGACACGTTCATGGGCGATTATAATGGTGTCTCAATAATTCCCGAGGACGTGGTGGCAAGAACCATTTGGGTGGACGCATGCCTCACGGGGGCTGGCGCCACCGATGGGGCCCACTACTACTCACACCAATTCACCTCGAACCAAACACAAGGAAGGAGCATAAACCACCTAGAGGCTCTAAATTGTGTGGCGGCTGTTAGGACACTTGCTGGAGCATGTGACAAAGGGAAAACCATCAGGGTCTGTTGTGACAACCAGGCTGCGGTGGAGGCCTTCAGGGGGGGGCGCCCTAGAGACCTGACCCTGGCTGCATCAGCCCGGGCCCTCTGGTTCCACTCAGCCCGCCACCAATTGGCGCTAGAATATGTCCATGTCCCGGGGAGGCTGATGGATCTCCCTGATGCTCTATCCCGCCTCCATAACTCCCCCACCTTTAGACAAAAGGCCGATGATATAATTGCTGAACTTCACCTCTCCATCATAAAGTGCTGCAATGACTCATATGACATCTCTCGTTTCTTTTAGGCGGTGCACAGAGGTCTCTGGACCGCCGGGCCCGGGAGAGGCGGAAACAAGCTCACAGACCGGGGACCAACGCCAACAGGGACTCGGCTGTGAGGGTCTTCATCTCCTTCTGCCTCGCCCTGGGAGTCGACTACGAAAAGCCATCAGCCCCTCAAGTCTGCTGGTTCATCGAGTACCTGGCTGCCCAGGACATGGCCCCGGCCACTATCACCAATAACATCTCCAGCATAAGAACCTTCTTCAAGATGTCAGGCCTCGACCACGCCCCTCTGCACCACTACCATGTCGACATGGCCCTGCGCGGCGTGCGCCTGGCGGTTAGGCACGTGCCATCGCCTAAGGCCCTAGTCAGCCAAGACATGCTCAGGAAGTGTATTGAGGTTGCCTCCGTCCTCCCCAACCATCGTGCGGTTGTGGCCTCCATCCTGGTCATGTTCATGGGCTTTCTTAGACAGTCAAACTTATTTCCGAACACAGTGGCCTCGTTTGATCCAACTAGACACCTAACCCTGGGTGACATAGACCTGGGTAGTGACCAGGTCACCATTTGACTAAAATGGACCAAGACCATGCAAACTTCAAGAACGCCTGTCGAGATTAAGCTCCCAGCAAAGCATGGGGACCCCATCTGCCCCCTCCATGCCCTGGCTAAGGTCATGGGGCGATCTAAAGGGTTGCCTCGGTCTGCCCCGCTATTTAGATACGACGATGACAACCCGATCACCATTCCCTACATGAGGAAGCACTGGGCCCGAATAGTTAAGGCAGCTGGGTTCCAACCCTCACAACACTCAATGCACAGCCTCAGAAGGGGGGGAGCCTCTTTTGCCTATCATGAAGCGGGCGCTAACCTCACTGACATCATGGCCCACGGAACCTGGTCCTCTGATGCGGTGCGGTCGTATATAAGGCCCCTCAAGTCAACCAACACTTCAGTCCACCGTGCCCTCCAGGCCCTGTGATCCCGGCTTGGGGTGGTGTTGACCTTCTTTCGGTGCCCTCTTGCAGGCTCCCCCTCGACCTGCTGTGAGTGTATTCAATCCACAACGCTCCTGGTACCCAGAGACTGTCAATCTCGACATGTAATAAACCTACAGTATATCTAAAATTTCCCCATATTCGCTGAATAAAACTTATGATACAAATTGTGACGTTTGTGTTTAATGGGGGTGGAATTGGCCCTTTTGGGTCAATTCCCTCTCATTGGACTAGGAACATTTGCTGCGGGACCTCTCCACCTCGGGTGACCGGAAGTCCCTTGCCCGGAAGTCCCTGGACATTCCTCCTGACCATCTTCACCTCGTCCACTTCTCCTCGGTCCTTCTGCTACGTCGGACGCGTGTTCCCTGCTTTAAAAACCCACCCACCACCCTATATATAAACAATTAAATATCCAAAAGACAATATAAACCCAAGGGGGTGGTGTTGACCTTCTTTCGGTGCCCTCTTGCAGGCTCCCCCTCGACCTGCTGTGAGTGTATTCAATCCACAACGCTCCTGGTACCCAGAGACTGTCAATCTCGACATGTAATAAACCTACAGTATATCTAAAATTTCCCCATATTCACTGAATAAAACTTATGATACAAATTGTGACGTTTGTGTTTAATGTATACATTTTCAATACCTATGCAAAATTACATCGACTGGAAATATCTAACATGTTTGATGTTCATCGGTACCCTTACCGATGCAATTTTTACATCGCTCACTCATCGCTAGTCGTCGCTGGCTATTGCCGAAGGCATAGCGATACAAAGTCGATGCAAAGACGATGAAATAAATTTAACAAAAATCTTATCGACTACCTCATCGCCGACGCATCGCCAACGATTTTGTCGACAGTGGCCGGACCGCTTTAATTGTCATTTTGCCCTCCAAATGGCCTTTCAAGCGTCATCTATCCTTCCACCTTTCTAAGCATTTCGGTTTAAATGTTTTATCATAAAAAGACCTACAGTACCATAGCAGCTAGGAAGTGAGACCGGTGGAAAATACTTTGATGGTGGTATGGTATGGTATGGTATACATTTTATTCGCAGACTTGCTGCCAATCGAGGATTTCTCCGAACAATAGGGAGGTCTTCGGGCACCTCATTAGCATATTTTGTATTTTATGATGTAGGTTTACTCCCTCTCAGTCATTGACTGCTGAGGCTCGCTACAAGAATGTCTTAAGTAATTATTTTTACATGTAACTAGTAACAACAATTTGGCACCGTTAGATAATACACAACAATGATTCTATCTTTCTTTCGCTTGATGTTTCAGACATACTCATATAAAATATTCATCATTCCAAACATATACATTTTTCGCACTTAGTGAAAAGGTATTGTAATCAATTTGTTTATGGGCCGTTGCCGGGAGCCTGTTCCAAGAATATGGTAATTGATGATATATCGACTTTCTGATCTGTTCAGTTTTGGGGATATCGTGTTTCAAGATTTTTTTACCATCTCTGAAATTTCGCGTATTTATTGTTCTAAGGTCAATATTTCTTGGGTCTTGGGCCCGGCGATGGCCCATTTGTAACAGGTGGAGGCGTCGTCGGTATTTTAATGGTAACAGTCCTTTTGTAATGTGCAATTCATCAACATTTGTCCTTGACGGTATTCGATATATAGTTCTTAAAATACGGTTTTGCAGTATCTGGAGTCTGTGGAGGGTGGTATTTCCACAAGATTCCAATAATATATCTGCTTGGTCAATGATCGGCAGCACCATCACTTTATAAACTAACAACAGTGTTTTCTGAGTTAATTTTTCGCGTAGCTTAGTGAATTGCCAGCTTTTATAGTTAAGCATATTTGTCAGCTTCTGGATCATTGACTTAAATTTCAGTGCACTGTCGATCTCAATACCTAAATACGGTACTTATAAGTTTCAATATCTTCTAATACTATACCGTCAAGAGACACATAGATATATAAAGTCAGTACTTACTGGCAGGTTGCGTTGTTTTCGCCCCTCTTGCATACTCCTCCTGCTTTGCACCAATGATAACAGAGGTCATTCTGGCATCGCAGACCCGAATAGCCTGGCCCACAACTGAACAAAGACAGTAAGCGGGGTTAAACAGCGAATGACAAATTCCCGTGGAGGACACATTCATAATAGTAGTAAAGAGAAAATACAAGAAAATAAATGGGGAAAAAAAGAAAAGTTGGCTTGCCATTTGGGCGAATATTATCGAGGAGTCAGAAACTACTTTTACCATATCGATTTTTGTTTATTCATTTCGAAGTTGCCTATCACTTGACATTGAGCCTTGCTTTGTGCAAGTTCTTCAGATAATGCAGATATTTCAATTAACCTTGAATAACAGGTGGCAATGTGCAAGTTAGTTACGTAACAACTTTATGATCATCCATGGTCATCATAAACCTATTTTAACGCTTAATTTTCAATTCTTTTTTAAGTTACTCTTGAGAGCTACGTGATTTTTTCCCTATATGGGTCAGATTTTCTGAAAATGTACAATTCGCCTTCATTAATTCTCTCAAATAACCCACATTCAAGACAGAAATGAGCTTCAAAATACAATTTAACATAGCAGAACTGATACTTTAAATCAACTCCACACTGAATATACTCAGATATACCCAGTATTCATCATTTTTTCAGCCTAATTTAGCAGAATTTCCTAAATGTGTAGAGCTGGCAATTGTACCTTTTGGTAGTTGTAGGATACACCCCTACCGTATGCCTAGGCAATGTACAGTGTGGGCGTCCAAACTACCTTTTGGAAAAATCTGACCCATATGCAATCTACATACTGACATTTCCTGGTTCCTGACTCAGTTCGTCGGCAGGAGGCGTTGTGGAAGCAGAAGTCTTGACAGTCTCCGGCGAAGTTGTCCTGCTTCTTGGTCCCGTTCTTGGTGCATGCTTTACCGGTGGTGTCGGGCTCCTGGTCCTGTGGACACACACAGCGGTAGAAGGGGGACACGGGGATGTTGAGACACATCATGGTCGATCCACACAGGCTGTCGTTGGTGCCACATTTGTTGAAGACAGAATCTAAACACGGGCATACGTTTGAGTTTTCCCATGAGAACAAACATTAATATGTTGGGAGGGGGGCTGCCAACCGTTTGAAATTCCAATTGTTGAGTAGGATACTTGAGTTGAAAAGTATGGAGGATCAAATGTTCCTTTTCAGATTCATGCGATATCGTATGCGATATCGCATGTTGCAGTGCGATATCAACTTCCTAAAATTGCGATATCGTAAACACATACCCTTGCATAGTGCGATACCGCGGAGGCCCCTGCGATACCGCAAAACATAATGCGATATCGCAAAGCACTCTCACTCCCACTTCCATCACGCCTCACACATGTAAACAGTATCCCATCGCCGCAGTATAGTTCCCCAATGCGTTGTGAGTTTTACAAGTAACTGTCGGGTCATCAACACATAATTAGTTTTGAAAACTGCTTTTGTTAGTTCTAAAAGTATCTTGAGGTACTTAAATATTTCCAACTACCTCGAAATGTGTGTCCGATCTTACTGAGGCCGTAGTGTGGGCTGTACTATACTTATAGCTATTGACAAGTGGCCGCGGTGGGTGCGGGAGGGGGCGAGGTGGGTGGGTGGGGGGTGGGGGGGGGGGGTCGGGCTGGCAGGGGGGGGGGGGGGGAGGAGGCCTCCTTGGCGGGTGAAGGAAAGTGGGAAATAGTCCAAAAATTCGCCGATATTCAGGTACATGTATATAAATATGGATGCATATTTTCCGTAGTGAATCGATCTATTATAATGTGAGAAAACCCTTAATATAACATTGGTAGGCCTATAAGCCTTGGCTATTATAAGGCTTAAATACAAGGCTTATACAAGGACAAGACGTTGTTGTCGTTTGTACATAATGTGAGATATCAATTCATAATTGCTCCATCATGAGTCCATGTATTTTTATAGATTCGTTTGTATTTTCAGTGGTGTCAGTCAGGTTCAGAAGGCAGTTGTGGTCACCTAAGTTTCAGGGAGTAATTAACACTTTAGCCTTAGTCTTAGCCTTGCGGTTAAGCAGATCGCTGGATGTGGATTGAGGAATGTGGGTGTCTGGACCTAACTGGTGTGGGAGTTGTCCCGACTTGCCCCACTTTTAGTGCGGGCTAGTGGGATTTGTATAGTGATATATGTGATATATATATAGTTCATATTGATAATGAAACTCTTCTTTTTTTTTCATTTTTCACCAATTTATGACCATGTTCTAATGCAAGGTCCCTACTGGCAGACAGTATAATAAGGCCATTTTGCTCTTATAAACTACATTTTACTCTTGTTTAAAATGGATATCTGGCCCTTAGACATTATATATTAGATCGATTCCACTTTGGTAAAAATATCAATCTGGTTTATTATTATTTACCCACTCAAAATCCACCAGATTGCACCATTTAATTAAGGAGTATATTTATAAAAAAATCCCCAGGAGAGCCCTCCCGGACACTCCTTTGGAGCTCGCAGCGCTCGCAGACTCCCCACAATGTGCCCTTTTGTCAGACCTGACCCCTCCCCCCCCCCCCTACACACACACACCCACTTCAAGTAATTCTGGATCCGCCTGTTTTGTACACATAGGCCTAATTATTAAAATGGCAGTACTGGACACTGGTAATATGTAGCCTAGGTCTAGGACGATGAAAAAAAGTTGGATCTTATGTAACTTGTGTATGCTTAAGGTATTGCCCTAATGGCCCCAAAAACCAGGGATCTCATGCATTTCTGATCTCTCAACTTGAGAGCCCTGGTACTGGTGTCAAATGAAGCGGAATTCCGAGTAGAATAACATATCCAAAATCCGCTTTGGGGAATTATTTTAATGTGCCATTTGAATGTTTTTTTAAATGTTTTTTTAAAATATTTTTTGGGCAGACCATCCTAAGGGAGGAGAGGGGTAGGGGGAGGAGGAAGTGAAACAGAGAGAGCGGGGAGAGAGAGTGAGTGAGTGAGATTGGTTGCTTTACGTCCTTGTCAACACATTTAATATGGTTATATACGGAGGGTCTGGGAGCAGAACCGCACGAACAGTGGTATTTACTGAGCCACTTATGGCCGAGTAGAGATATAATAGAAAAACGCTTTAACCACCGAAATCTAATGTCCCCAATGGAATCATTTATGTTTACAAGTGTGCAGAGCAAAAAATAATGCCTGAAGTTCGATTAGTTTTAATAAATGACAATGGGTTTGGAATGGATGACTCTGGCCAAAGTTGGCGGTAATTTCAAAACAATGAAGCAAGGTGTTATAGGTACCGGAAGTAAACAAAAAATGTTCCAAAATAATGCAAATCTATGAAAATGGAAGTTTATGTTGCTATGAAATTAAAAAGAGCAATACTAAAAAGAGACCAGTAAAAAAAAATGATGTTTTGGCCTTTTAAATTTAAATCTCAACCCCCAAAATTTAGTGTTTTAGGAGCTTACAGGTGGCGCTACACTCATGCAGAACATTGCCGCCATTTTCCAAGGCCTACGTAGGCCTACCTAGCCTGCCGTCCAGTGAAAATGAGTGTGGAATATGATATAATACATATATAGCCATCTCACAAATCATTTCGCTGCTTTATTTAATATAAAAATAAGTAGGGCCCAAGTATTTAGCCTGAAATTGTCACCGTTCTAAAGTTTTCAGTGGGGGCTTTGATTCTATTATAGAAAAACATTACGTTGCACTCTGACTGTGTGTAGCGGAGCGGAGCCAGTCAGAATTTCTCGGGCTAAGAGAGAGGCAGTTGTTATCAGATATGCCATTTAAAGGCCGGGCACAGCACATACAAAGGGCCCATATGGCCCTTCCCAGCAGCCACCAAACGCATATGGCCCTTCATGTGCTGCCCCAACCTGCCCCACCCCTCTTAGTGCCGCCCTCCTGCTCGTCACAATAAAGATAAGAGATGTGTGTACATCAGGGTCAAAATTCATCCCTGCCATATATCACTATACATACGCCTGCCTCCGTAATTCGCATTACAACAAAACGCAGAGGATTGAAATTCAACATTTATTTGTCTCATGCATGGCGATAAAACTTTCTCCTGGCTTTTGTCGTACATTGAAGTAATTCTTGATGGAATACATAAATGACAAGCATGTACATATAAGCAGTGAATAACAGGAATTTTATAGGCCTATGAAGAGAAAGTTATATAAATGTAGAAGTGTAAAATGGTAAGGGTGGAAAGGTGGGCAGTGAAATTGCCTGAATCGGAGAACAATGGAGAAAAGAGAGGACGAGACGCCGACGTCCGAGAACGTTAAGAGGATATGACGTCACCTGGGAGGAGAGAGCTCTGCGTGCGCAATGCCCCCCTCTTCCGATTTCTCGAAAGAGAAGAACATTACAACAAAACGCAGAGGATTGAAATTCAACATTTATTTGTCTCATGCATGGCGATAAAACTTTCTCCTGGCTTTTGTCGTACATTGAAGTAATTCTTGATGGAATACATAAATGACAAGCATGTACATATAAGCAGTGAATAACAGGAATTTTATAGCCAATCTCGAAGAGAAATGTATTATTATAAATGTGAAATGTTCATAAGTGCTGAATGGACAGATGTCGAATAACCCTGAGGGGGGCGTAAATACGCTAACACAGAGTCACTAGCCCAAGTACCATGGGAACGGATATCATTTAAATTAGCACCTCCCTCAAAATAGGCGTATGATGCCCCGCCCCTTCTTAGACTATGAAGTGACAGGGTTTTTGGGTCACCACCAATGTCAGATATTGCTTGAGACCAAGCAGTTGAAAGAAAACGTGTCGTCATGGGAGTACCATCCTCGAAGGTGAAGATCGGGGTACAACCTAGTAGTGGTAGTGTCATTATAAGGTGTGAGATCGCATTCAGGGGGCACAAGCTGCTAGATGGAAGAGCAGGTATGAAGATTGTCCTAGGCGCAAGGCCAGATTGCAGTGTCTTAGACCATTTAATTATTATTTGGACACCTGTAGGCAAGAGAAGTAAATCACTCCTCGTAAGCTGACGAGAAGAGTCAAAAGATTTAGATGTCTTGGGGCATAAATTACTTTGCTGAAAGAACGCCATGAACATTAATATAAATGCAGCTCTAAGCTGTAGAAAATATTTATGGTTAGAGATTACACTGACGACTTGGGCTAGGAGGGTCGGAGATGCCGGAGCCCTTTGGAGTGGCACATGCCTGAGCGATAAGTCAAGAGCGCGAAGCGCAGTAGTAGTCATCGGTGATTCGAAGGCTGCTGTAGAGAGAAGAGCTAGCCTGTAGTAAGTCTTTAGACTTGAAAGTGTATTCTTTATAGTAGTATTTACTCTTCCGTGTAGAGCAAGGTATTCCACGAACCAACACAGGTGGGCTGGCTCTGGATTGTAGAAGTCTAACAGGAGGAACTGGCAGAAGCCGAGGTAGAGAATGACAGCCGACTGTCTATTAGCCACAGTTCCAGGTCTGAAGGCTTCACGTTGACGATCGGCCGCCGCTCTTGCAAGGGCCGCCTGCATGCTTCCTATAGAAAGTCAGAGATGAGATACATGTCAGGGGACATTTTCACAGATTTTAGGGCTTTCTGAGTAATAATATTAGAGGCATTTAGCTTATGTATATCGGAGTCGAAGCTTCTTGAGAGAGCATCAGGGAGCTCCATGAGAACTCCGGGTATATGAATGAAAGTGAAGGTAATCTCAAGCTGGGCAGCGAGGAACCAAAAGGCTCTTGCATACGCCCCCAACTTCGGATCACAAGCCCTACCCCCTGACAGGGACTGAACTGTAGCAGAATTATCACAACACACTCGCACAACTTTTCCACTGTCCTTTGTATCACAGAACAGCCTAGCTGCTGCGAGGCAGTTACCTGCCTCGAGATGATTTATGTCGTCACATATATATTTATGGTTGTACTTGTATGCAAACCAAGAGACACCGTCCGTTCCTCCAGCAGCAGTGATCGAAGAATCCACCCAGATTGTCCTGGACACTTGAGTTGAGGGGATTATCGATCTGCCGTTATATTGAGGTAGAAACTTCAGGAACGTGCTGATGTCCGCCAGTACTGACTTGGTGATGATGACATTACCACCTTTTGCTAGTCGCATTGCTGCAAGGATCCTGTTGATGAATGCTCTAGCTGGAGATACTACTTTAGCTAGATGGTTGATCTTTCCTATTACCTGCTGTGCCTGCCTTGTGGTCATAGATTTTTGTTTAGAAGATTTAGCCAAACAGGAAAGTATTTCCTGTAATTTAGAGTCTGGAATGGAGAGCTCATTGCTCTCGACATCGATTTTAATTCCTAGCCACACAACAGAGCTGGCTGGGCCCTGGGTCTTGCTATGAGAGATTTTAAGTCCTAAGGAGTTCAGTAGACTGAGTGTTGTCTCCATGTCAACTAGGGCGGAGGCCCTGTCCTTTGATATGAGTATAATGTCATCTAAATACATATATGAGGTAATTCCTCTTTTCTTGAGGGCACGCGTAATAAAATCTGCTATACTTTGCATGACAAAGGAGCTGGCCCTAGCTCCGAACGGAAGGGCCCTATCAAAATAGAAGAGATCTGCGAACTTTATGACCAGCAGGGGCCAGTCGAGAGGGCAGACACTAAATTGACGGTATGCCCGTTCCAGGTCGATAACAGATAAGAAGACTTGCTTACCCTGTTGCTGTAGAGAGGCAACAAGGTCGCTTATAGTAGGGAGCTTGTGATGAACAGGCTGTCCATTAAACATATTCTTTTCTATATACTTATTTACTCCTCCTTCCGGGAATGATAAGTCAACTATTATCCTCCTTTTATCTGAGTCTCCCTTGGGTCGAGACATCAGGGGACTCACATGACACCAAGGCGTAAATGGGGGGATGTTATACGGCCCCGATAATGCATTGAAAGAACACTCAAGAGTCACATAGTTCATTACGTGTAGGGGGTAAGATTTCGCCGAGAGGTGATTATCTAAAATTACCTGTGTCATAAGCGGAGGTCCCGTGTATTGTAGAGGGAAGCCATAGCGGAGTCCATCGAGTAGCACTTTGTCCATCGTATGGGCTGTGCAGGCTAATTCCCAGTTCTTAAGCACAAGATTTGATGGGAGGAGAATCTTCGCTCCGAGCATATTCGGCAGCGGGTAAGCTCTGACTGCCTCATAAATTTTAACACAATCCAGCTGGAGGCTTGCTGGGAAAGGCCAGTTATAACGATTGAGGGGAAAAACATATTCCTTGTGCGGGGAGCATGGTTTTTCTAAGCCCTCTAACTCGGCAACATCGGAGAATAAACACTCAGTGAAGTCTGAAGAACACATTTCATCCTCAGACGTGAGGGGAGATGTAGGGTCGCCGCAAGGAGCGAGCGATGATAAAGGCATAACATTAAGAGAAGGCACATCGACCGAAGAACACACATTAAATTCCGGGCTCAAAGGGTTAAGTTCACTGTCCTGAAGCTCATTTAGGGTGAGGTGTTGGTGTGAAACAGTAGATAAAGTATCACCTCCGGGCCTTGAGTGGAGAATTGCCCGAGTAGATGGGGCCGCCTGCTTGTCGAAGAGTGGGCGATAAGAGGGGGCGGAGGAGCGGAGCCGCTTGGAGCTCTCCTGTAAGAGTGGTAGACATCCGAGATGTACTTCCAGAATAACAATAACAAGGGGAGCACGGAGAAAAATTTACTGGTCGAGTGAAATGCATGTCAATTTAAGTGGACTTATCAGAAGAATTGTTCGATTTCCCACTCACCCACTGGTTTCCACTCTTTTTCTGATCCTTGTTTCCTGTTTTGTCTGGCATTTTTGCTCTGTTATTACAGGCCTTGCTTGCATGAGGGTAAAGCCTCCCCTTGGTGAGGTAATAACAGAAGCCACAGTTATGCATGAACCGAACAGATCCTGATTCATGGTCGGCCTTCTTGGTGCACTCTTCCAGGTTGTAGGCAGGGCAAGGCACAGAGGTGGTAGTCGAAGAAAACGAGGAACCAGAATCTACTGGAGCACGGTTCCAGCACAGGCGAGAGCGTTGAAACTGGAAATTATATGTGTCTTGCCACGAAGCTTGGTTGTCATTTATTAATGCAAGGCAAGATTGCGACCATGACCGCACCCCTTCCCAGTCAAAGAAAGATGTGTCCTCGGCCATCGCCTCCATATGTTGGAGCATCTGATATGGTTGCGAGCGAGGTGTCAGGGTCTTGGAAATCATTCGAGACAATCCGCAGATATACTCGGGGAAAGACAACTCTCTCTTGTCTCGTCGGACCTTTGCATACATGTCAGGGGGCAGACTTGCTTCTGGAGTGGAGAAAGCTTTGATAAATTTTAACATACCACGAGGAGCACCGACGGAGGGGTATTGCCTGTCCAGAGCGTCGAAGGCGAGGTTTGAATCCCTATATATGGTCGAGAGCTCGGACGGCTGAGGTAGAGTTGCTGACGGTGTAAATATAGGTTGTATCTGGGCCAACGGCTGCTCCTTTCGTTGAACCAGGGCCTGATTTGGATCCACGGGGCAATATGCTGGATTAAAGCTGGCCATAGCCGACATGGGTGTCGGTGCAGAGTAAGCTAGGGGCTCCGGTTGACCAGGCGTCGAAGAAGTATGAGGGACTTGTTAAGGCGCAGTCAGCACTGTCACTCGTGGAGAGCTGGCTGTCACTTGTGGCTGCTGCAGCGTGCGGGAGGCAAAGTCGGCCATCTCCTTGCTGGGCGAGACTTGGCGTACTGCCGCCTCTCGTGGCTGGGCCCAACCTGACTCGGATCTGGCTTCCTTCACCTCGCCGATCGCTGTTAGCACCTTGGACATCATTGCATCAAAATCTGTCTTTTTGACGAATTCAGAATCCCCTTTCTTCCTCTTTGGTGACACAAGCGTAGAAGCAGGTTCCTTCGCTGGTGGGCGCTTGGCTGCTGGCGCGCCATGTTTTGGAGGCTGAGCGTACTTAGGATTGGCGGTTATCTTCCGGCCGGATCTAGTCGCTCGAGGCTCGTCGTCTCTCTCTTCTTCATCGTCCCGAGATCCTCTACCAACACATGGTTGTCCATACCGAGTTTAGAGAAGGTATGACGAAAAGTAGAAGAGAAATGGCCAAACAAAGTTCCACCACAGTGAAATTGCCTGAATCGGAGATCGATGGAGAAAAGAGAGGACGAGACGCCGACGTCCGAGAACGCTAAGAGGATATGACGTCACCTGGGAGGAGAGAGCTCTGCGTGCGCAATGCCCCCCTCTTCCGATTTCTCGAAAGAGAAGAAAATTACGTGGATACAAATGGCGGAAGGTGAGTTCAGCTCCTCTTGTGTTTTCTTCCAATCATAGGTTTTTGGCCCTAATAATACATACCAAACTATTGCTAAACAACATTGCAAGAGATCTGCCGATTCAGATTTTATATTAAACCATTCATTTAACTATAATTGAAAGAAAACACATATGAGCTGAACTACCCGGGTATCCACATAATTCGAATTACGGAGGCAGGCGTACGCATAGTATATATGGGTAATTCTCCCAAACGGGGAGCATTTGAATTCAGAGTGCCATTTTTTTAGAAAAAATAAAATTCGTTGAATGTCTACAATCTTTGGCGTACATATAGCAGGTAATATCAGCATTATGCAGACGAAGTTTGGGAAGGCTACGACAATGATTTCTATTCCTCCACATGTGTTTTAGATGTCTCCATTTTTGCCTATTTTTTGCCTTATTTCGGCCATATTAATGCAGATTTATTTATATTTATTTGTGTTCAGAATTCCAGGAAGAGTGGTTTACATCGAGATCATTCAAACTATGTAGAGGAATAGTTATTTAGCATTCTTCAATTAACCTTCTTGTTTTTACTGATGGTCTTAGTGACCTTCTTGTAACATTAGTGTTTACGTTTTTCGTTCGATCTTCAACAATTCTTTCTTCAGTTCTTATAGTTACGTTACCCTTGTCTCTATTACTTTCTGCGTTACTGTTCTGTTCTCTGAGTGTTTCATTAAATGTTTTTGTTATGTCATCATCTTCCTCCTCCTCATATCGTTCCTCACTCATTCTTTCACTGACTGCACTTTTAGGAACGCTTAAGAGATGTCTGCGGTTTCGACGCAGTACGTTACCCTTTTCTGTTTCAACATTATACGACCTTTCCCCTAGTTGTTCGATTATTTTCCCTGCCTGATCCCACTTTCTGTCCCTTATCAGCACCGTGTCCTCAGGCTGTAAGGGACTGAGAGTTTTTGCTCTCTGATCATAATAGTCGCTACCGTTTGATTTTACCCCTATTTTGCTACTCTTTATCATGCTGTTGTTGTCACCTCTCCATGTCGGTATAGGACCCCGTATTTTCCTACCATGTAGGGCCTCAGCAGGTGATAGCCCAGCAGGTGATTCTCCATAGGCGCTGATCTGTAGTTTAGTAACGCCAGATACGGGTCTTGTCCTTTCTCTGCTGTTCTGGATAGGATTCCTTTTATGATGCCTATTGCGTGCTCTGCTTTTCCGTTTGACTGCGCATAGGTGGGACTAGAAGTCCGGTGGTTGAAGCCATAACTCGCCGCAAAGTCTCTGAAATATTGAGAGTTAAATTGTGTTCCGTTATCCGATATCACAAGTTGTGGAACACCATACCTAGCAAACACGCTTTTAGTATGCAAAATGACTTGTTCAGAGCTTTTGTTATTTAATTTCACAATTTCTGGGTACGAGGAATAGTAATCAACAATCATTAGGTAGTCATTATTTCTCCAGAAAAATAGGTCCATCCCTACTTTTTCCCAGGGACCCCATGACTCTCCATCCCTCATCATTGGCTCTTTCTGCTGATCAGGAAGATATTTAAGGCATATCCCGCAATTCTTGACACTATACTCGATATCTGCTGTTCTGGATAGGATTCCTTTTATGATGCCTATTGCGTGCTCTGCTTTTCCGTTTGACTGCGCATAGGTGGGACTAGAAGTCCGGTGGTTGAAGCCATAACTCGCCGCAAAGTCTCTGAAATATTGAGAGTTAAATTGTGTTCCGTTATCCGATATCACAAGTTGTGGAACACCATACCTAGCAAACACGCTTTTAGTATGCAAAATGACTTGTTCAGAGCTTTTGTTATTTAATTTCACAATTTCTGGGTACGAGGAATAGTAATCAACAATCATTAGGTAGTCATTATTTCTCCAGAAAAATAGGTCCATCCCTACTTTTTCCCAGGGACCCCATGACTCTCCATCCCTCATCATTGGCTCTTTCTGCTGATCAGGAAGATATTTAAGGCATATCCCGCAATTCTTGACACTATACTCGATATCTGCATTCATCCTCGGCCAGTAAATAGATTGTCTTGCTAGCCTCCTCTGCTTTTCGATACCCAAATGTCCCTCATGCAGTTTCTCCAGCATTTCCTTCCTCATGCTGGTTGGGACCACTATTTGGTTTCCTTTTAACACCACCCCATTAATAACACACATTTCTTCTTTAAATGGAGCATAAGCCGGACATTCTCCCTTGTGCCAGCCCTCCATAATGGCTGTTTTGACTGCTATTAATATTTCATCTTTGGCTGTTTCTTCAGCCACCCTTCTCAACATGCTTGTTGATGCTGGCAAGCTCTCGTACACTAGGTTAACTTGGGCTTGTACCTCTGCTTCTAGACTTTTCTGTACCTTTGTTCCCTTGCTTTCCCTCAATCTTGCCCTTGATAAGGTGTCAGATATATATAGCAATTTCCCTGGCACCCACTGCATGTCAAAACTGTACCTCTGAAGTCTGAGTATGAGCCTCTGTATCCGTGGCGTCATGTCTTGGAGCGGCTTCTTTGATAATGGTACTAGCGGTTTGTGATCTGTCTCTAGTATCAATTCCTTCAACCCGTACACATAATTATGAAATCTCTCTGTGGCAAATACAATTCCTAGAAGTTCCCTTTCTATCTGTGCATAATTTTGCTCACTACTTGTGAGTGACCTCGCTGCATAGGCCACAGGTTTCCATACATTCTCATGGAGCTGTAGGAGCACCGCCCCCAGCCCACTTCGAGATGCATCACTACTTATTTTGGTGGTACGTCTTACATCATAGTAGGCTAATACTGGTTCTGAGCTTAAAGTCCTTTTTATATGATTCCACTCATCCTCATGAACCTGATCCCATATCCACTCTGTTGTCTTCTTTAACAGCTATCTAATATTTGCACATGCACTAGCAAGGTGTGGAATGTACCTGCCTATGAAATTTACACAACCCATGACTCGCTGTACTTCTTCCCTGCTCGTGGGTCTTTCCATATTTATAATCGCTGCCACTTTCTCCTTGTCTGGCCTAATCCCTTCTTGCGTTAGTTCCTCTCCCAAGAATTTTACCTTTTCTACACCAATCTCGCACTTTTTCCAGTTCATCAGTAAGCTGTTCTTTGTTATCCTTTGTTTCACTAGCTCTAATCTGTCATCGTGTTCTTTCTTATTCCTGCCCCAGACCAGTATATCGTCTACATACACTCTTACCCCCACAATGTTCTCAAATATCTGCTCCATCGACCTGTGGAACACCTCAGGTGCTGAGCATAGGCCGTACGGCAGTCTGTCGTAAGCATATCTGCCGAACGGGGTTGCGAACATAGTGAGTCTTTTGCTGTTGGTATCTAACTCCACTTGCCAGAATGCCTGGGAAGCATCCAGCTTGCTAAAGTATTTTGCATCTTTAATCTCTGAGAAAATCTCTTCACGAGTGGGGAGTTGGAAATGCTCTCTAGCTATTGATTTGTTCAGATCACGCGGATCTAGACACAATCTGATTGACCCGTCCGGTTTGTTCACCATCACCATAGCATTGACCCATTCAGTGGGTTCTGTCATTTGATGTATCACTCCCAATTTCTCCATTCTTTCCAACTCTAGCCTTAACTTTTCCTTCTTTGCTATTGGGACCCGTCGGGGTGGGATTATCACTGGCTCTGCCCCTGACTTTAGCTTAATTCGGTGGACATAGGGAATGGACGATAGTCTGATGACCTCAGGTAATATGCACTCCTTAACTTCAATCACAGTTTCCCTCTGATTGGTTTCATCTATAAGATGCACACCTACCGCCTGTTCCTCCTCTGTAGTGTTTCTGGTGATGTAGCCGACCCTTTCTGCCGTGTCTCCTCCCAGCAACGATATCCCTTCACAGACGATGAATCTCACTGGGAACTGTTTCCCATTCACTGTGATATTCCTCATGATGTATCCTTTGACCAGTATAGGGTGTCCGTTATAGTCGGTTAGTTTCACCTTGATCTGTTTCAGTGGTGGTCTATTAGTTAGTCCTTGATAGTCTCTGATGTTCATTAGGTCAGCTCCCGCTCCTGTGTCTATCTTACAGGTAATAATGTCACCTCCAGCTTGCACATTAGCTGCCCACTTGTGGCTTTTACTTATTGTTACTGCTAACACTTGTTCCTTTTGCTTATTCACAGCTCCTATGAAGAGAGTCTCGCCATTTCCCTCCTGAGAAGATGCGTCGTCCTGCGTTACGATCTCATCAATTCTGCTCCAACATTTGCTCTCTATATGCCCCTTCTTATTACATCTAGTGCACCGATGACTATATGCTGGGTAATTCCTGTACACATGCTTGGCTCCACACTTCTTGCAGTCAATCA
Organism: Sthenelais limicola; assembly: GCA_942159475.1. Lineage (NCBI taxonomy): Eukaryota > Metazoa > Annelida > Polychaeta > Phyllodocida > Sigalionidae > Sthenelais > Sthenelais limicola. Next base: position 42,936,633 of record OW804102.1, read on the forward strand.
GTTGCTTTGTGTTTAGCCCCCTGGCTTGAGGAGCCCGTGTGTCACTCACCGTTGTTGCCCGAGGAGCCCGTGTGTCACTCGCCGCTGTAGCTCCTGCCTCCTTTTGTGTAGGTCCGTGCTGAGAAGTGTAGCGGTCATGTGGTCTTGTCACCTGGTTGACAGTGACCTGTGCTCCGGGGTTCATCTCCCTTAGTTCTCTCTCTCTTTGTGCTTGTCTTTTACAGTATACTAGTGCATCCTCCAGTGTCAGATTTTCCTTCTTTACTAGTTTCTCCCGTAAGTTAAAGTCTCTCATGCCCACTACCATTCGTTCGAGAACAAATTCATCCAGCGCATCGCCCCACTCACAGGAGGCTGCCTTGAGGCGTAGATTGGTGACGTAGGCGTCTATAGACTCACCCTCTTCCTGGCATCTGGTGTTGAACTTAAATCGTTCAAAGAATCTATTCCTTCTGGGCATACAGTATGCATCAAATTTCCTTAAGACCGTGTCGAAGTCTGTCTTGTTCTCTGCATCAACTGCAACAACTGCATCAACTGGTGGTGGTCCTGCTTGAGCCGCTTGAGCTGCTATTGCAGGTGCCCATCTAAAATTTCTGTAGATGCGCTTAGCCTCAGGACCCGCCACGTGGAGGAACATGGACGTTAGACGCTTGGGCACCTCTACTCCCATCGTGTCTGCGTACCACGCAAAGTCTTCCTTGAAGAGGATCCACCTCTCAGCCACGTTCCCTTCCACAAAGTCCATTCGATCCGGTGGCCTTATTCCCTCCATTTTGGTTACTTTTTATGTCTCCACAAGGTTCGTAATCTTCTGGCACCATGTAATGATAAGTAAGACGTGCGTCCTCTTTCTCTACTTGAGTACTTATGTTTTATTCAAGATGGTCTCAGTCACTCACCACTAGGTGGGAGCCTGCCTCAGTCACTCACCACTAGGTGGGAGCACCTGTCAATATCTAGACAATAATCATGTCTGATCATCCTAAATACAGGTTGTAGATGTAGGCTGGAAAACCAAATGCTGCCCGATTGGGAGAATTACTCATATATGGCATGCAGGGATTAGAGGGTATGTGGTAAAAGGCGGACCGGACTCAACGGGCGGACCGGACTTGCGGACTCTGACTCTATGTGTGTACACAGAACTCCTTGAGTTCTGTGGTGTGTATGAGTGTTTGGAGTTTGGTTGACTGGGGGCAGGTTTGGGGGTCTTCAGGGGGTAGGGTGCGTTGTGGGGGGTGGGGGTGTCGGGAGGGGCGGTAGGTTATAGATAAGATGGTCACCCCAACAGGAAGCACTATAGTCCTTCTTGGGGATTCTGAGATTAGCCACACTTCAAGGACAAACATAGAGGGGCAATTACACATATAGGTACCATTGCACAATGTACATTCACTGGGCAATTCACTGACAATCAGAAACATAAATGCCTATTACCAAGTGTCTGTGTTTATTAGTGTGGGTGTTTTATTAGTATGTTTGCACTGGCAACAGGTTCTAACTCATTATTTTTGGGGGGATGTTGAAATAAAATACTTTTTTATTTTTATTTATTTTTTCGGGAAACTGATTTTGAGTTTTTACCGAATCTTCAAAAAATTAGCTGGCCGTTCTGCATTGTTTTGTGACAGAAAACAAAAAAGGGTATAAGCATATTAAACTTCAACTGAGCTGTGTATGTTATGTGCGTATTTCAATGTACTTTCCATGTGTGGTGGCGTTTTAGATGTGTATTGTTACATAATAGAATGAATAGAATGATAAAACTACATTGGGTTGACACCCAAGAGGGCAGGAATACTCGATCTGGTTAATGTTATTTGGTCACTTTCATTTTTCACTTAGTAAGCATCATCTACGTTAGAATAGGCACGATTGAAAATCTAGTAGTAAATACATGTTCAATTACAGTATAACACATACATGTAAACCTATCACAAAATCGTGTTACTCTAAGGTTTGACATTCGGTGTTATAAAAATATATATATAAGAATTAATCAACTTTACAGCAATAATGAACTAGGAAGTAATTGAGATTAGAATCGGGCTTCAGTCACTAATTTGCACTTTAATCTTCCCGGGAGAAGATTCCATTTATATTCATATTCATATATATATTCTAAATTACCCCCTCATCTAATATGCCCTCCCCCTCCCCGCCCAAGTAGTCACTGATTCTACTGAGAACATTTCAAACTGACTTTCTTGAAATACTATTCTTGTTTCATTGTTCAAAGTATTTTGTAAGTTATATTCATTGTGTTATTTTCCTCTTAATAATTGAAGGTGTCGAAAGCGTCTCCCTCTCCCCTCAAATGCTACCATGTATATATATATTATATAAACTGAAGAACGTTACGTTCTTCAGACGTAGGTTACCAGGACCTCCTTAGTCCCTTGGAGATGTCATGGTGACATCAACAAGGGGTGCACTAGTTGCTAGGAAAAACTCCCAGCCATATCAATCTCATTATGAAAGTTCATTTATATGAAATTAACAAGGAAAACTGATGTCTGTATCCTCAGAAATTCCCCAAAAGAGAATAAATGATTAATGATACTAATAAAAGTCTCCTTCTTCCCAATGAAAATATCATTGGTTTGGCACTGCATGGTTTCACTAATAATAGCTTGTCAGGCCATCGGCATCCATGATGTCGACCGGGGTTAATTAATTGTTGAAAATATAAAAATATATTTTCTGGATTTCTTTCTATCTTGATAAGGCAGAAATAGATAGCTATATAATCTCAAAGCTTCAAGCAGTGTGATAGATATTGCTATTACTCATTCAAAAAGGAATATTATGAATGATTTTATCACAGGGTTCCTACAATACCGAGTGAGATGTTAACCGTTAGGTCGGGGGGGGGGCTTAGCCCCCAACCGTTAATATGGTCTGTACATTACCAAAATGGAATGTGTATTTGGACATATTGAAAAATAAAAATTTGAAGACCTGGCGGTCAAAATGTGCCCATAGCAGGGCCTCACATATCTGCTATCGTTATGTGTGTTATTTTCCTCTTATTTAAAATTTCTTATTGTGCCCACATTCAAAATTCATTACTAAAATATATTACTAAAATCCATTCGGATATTTCTATTATTTCTATTTATTAGGCCTGCACAGTGCCACTGTATTCATTCCAAATCTTATTGCGTTAGATAAGATAAGATAATTCTTTTTTTGCCATAATATATAGTGTTCAACAGTTGACAAAATGGTTGAGATCTTCTCAAATTAGAGTTCCTCCATATAGTGTTAGTGTTAGCTCTTCCATTCGTGTACAAACAAACATATCATAAAATTGCTATGATAATTTGCGTCAAATGAGGACAAATACATTTTAACTCTTCAATAAATAAAGCCATCAATGAATGACACAGAGGAAATTTGCAACTAGTGGGGGTATATTCAACCTAGGTATACTGTACATACAGTCAGCTCAGATAAAATTGATATGTCAGTGATTGGACGCCTACTGCCTTAATGGTTTCCTGGCACTGTAGTAGGAGTCCTTATTCAATTTTAATGACTTTTTGCGGTGTGTAGAGAGATTATCCCTAGCTATCCCTCAGTTTGCTCAGACTGTTCAGCTTTTATATCACTGACCTTGTGGGTCACTCAGTGTAATATGAGAGATTATATTTGTGAGTTGTAAAAACAGGGTTGCAGTGAGTTGTTACTTTTTAATTTTAATATTTTAATATTCATAACCTGAGGGGGTAGTGGGAAGGGCCCTCTGTCGCCTAACAGGGACATTATTTCTGGTTCCAGAATCAATTCTGTCATTAATAATGTAAATACCATAATTCGGCACCATTCAGTACTGTCAACCTATAGACTTGAAGCTCCAAACTCTAGCCACTAGACTGGATGTGCAACTGTAGACCACTCTTTATTTCTAGTCTTATGTATCTCATGTGATCACAGCAGTGCATTCAATAGAATTCAAAAGCATTTACAAGGGACAGAAGAATTGCTTGACAAAAAATTCTAATTCAAAAAAAGAATTTTTACTGGTTTTACAATTACAGCAATTTTCCATCACATAATGACACATGGTTGCAAAAAGTGTGGCAAAAAGTGCTTGGCCCAATGGGGAATCGAACCAGCAAGGTTGAATTGGGAGTTCAGTGCTCTAGCCACTGGGCTGTGTAAGCTGTGGTGACAACTGGCATACTGTTATACCATTATGTATGAAGAATTGCTAAACCATTGTTCAAATAGGGCAGTGCTTTCTGGAGTCAGCCAATCACAACCTCTCAATACCAAGGTCAAGGTCACAGACTCTCCCAGGACAAGGAACTGGGTCAAAGGCAGATGGAATGGCCAATCAAGAACTCCTGAACTAGGCCAGACCTATTGATAAATGTTGTGACAAAAAAACTTTACCTCCACCAGCATTCAGTACTGTCAACCTATAGACTTGAAGCTCCAAACTCTAGCCACTAGACTGGATGTGCAACTGTAGACCACTCTTTATTTCTAGTCCTATGTATCTCATGTGATCACAGCAGTGCATTCAATAGAATTCAAAAGCATTTACAAGGGACAGAATAATTGCTTGACAAAAAATTCTAATTCAAAAAAAGAATTTTTACTGGTTTTACAATTACAGCAATTTTCCATCACATAATGACACATGGTTGCAAAAAGTGTGGCAAAAAGTGCTTGGCCCAATGGGGAATCGAACCAGCAAGGTTGAATTGGGAGTTCAGTGCTCTAGCCACTGGGCTGTGTAAGCTGTGGTGACAACTGGCATACTGTTATACCATTATGTATGAAGAATTGCTAAACCATTGTTCAAATAGGGCAGTGCTTTCTGGAGTCAGCCAATCACAACCTCTCAATACCAAGGTCAAGGTCACAGACTCTCCCAGGACAAGGAACTGGGTCAAAGGCAGATGGAATGGCCAATCAAGAACTCCTGAACTAGGCCAGACCTATTGCTAAATGTTGTGACAAAAAAACTTTACCTCCACCAGCATTCAGTACTGTCAACCTATAGACTTGAAGCTCCAAACTCTAGCCACTAGACTGGATGTGCAACTGTAGACCACTCTTTATTTCTAGTCTTATGTATCTCATATATATATATATTATATATTGAATTTTTATTCCATAAGAATATACAGAAAAGGACAAAAGCCTCAAAAGATTGATCTTCCGACAAGCCCTAAACAATAGAAAATGATGTATAATCTCAAGCTTACAAATTCTCATCATAGATGGTTACATTACATTACATTATTATAGTTGTCGTTTCAAATTCTACTTGGCAGTCAGGCTGCGTGATATACATTTTAGACTTTACAATTTTACATTTCAGACTTTACAATTTTACATGAGCCTGTTTTACATTTTACCTTCATTACAATGTTATGCGCATTGACATTATTATAGTTGTCGTTTCAAATTCTACTTGGCAGTCAGGCTGCGTGATATACATTTCAGACTTTACAATTTTACATTTCAGACTTTACAATTTTACATGAGCCTGTTTTACATTTTACCTTCATTACAATGTTATGCGCATTGACATTACGTGTTTTAACTTATTTTTTTAAACATTCCTGCAGATTTCAGAGTAGCTTGTAGTAAAGTATTGTCTTAACTCTAGTATGCAATGTTAAATCATAATATTATATGATAAGACCTTTGAATAAAAGTCACCCCTTATATACAATGTATTGTGGTTTGAGTACAAATTAAATATAATTGAAATTAACATCGATATCTCGATCTTAAATAGGCATTATGCGCCTTTTTTGGTTTCACCTTTCTCCGGTTATATCTGACTATTCCCATCTTGTAGGTATTGGTCAAAATTTACAATGTATTGTTGACGTAAGTAACGTCTAAACTCTTTTCTGTTGTCTAATAGTTGGGCTTCAACTGGCAAACCATTCCATGAACTCGTCATACTGAATATATACGATCTTTTAAAAATCTCGTTTTTGGGGTGTGGAACTATTAATTTCTTTCCTTTTGCCAAACCTCTAATATTTATTTTCCTATTATCGGTATTTTCCACTTTCCTCGATCTCAAATATGCGAGGTCTAGAATATGGGACTCTCTTCTAGTCTTTAACGAGGGAATATTTAGCTCCTTATGTATTTGTACTGTATTTGTCAGTATTGGGAGACCAAGGATTATTTTCAGAGCAGCATTTTGAAGTGATTGAATCCTTTTTAAATATTTTTGGCTAGAAGATGAGTAAAGGATGTCACCATAATCAATGTGTGGAAGGATAGTTGTTTTGTAAATAAGAAGAAGTGTATTCTTATCACATACCTTAAATAGTTTAGATAGGGCTTTGATTTTTACTTTAATAATATTTATTTTATTTTCTAAGAATGTTTTATAGTTCAAATTACGATCCAGTTCAACCCCTAGATATTTATAATCTTTGACCGATTCAATATTTTGATTGTTTATAGAATAATTCGCCATGTTATGAGCATTTGGTTTTGAACATACTGAAACAGTTTTGCATTTTTTAATATTCAGGGAAATTTTGTTCTTCCTGCACCATTCATGAACATTATTTAAGTCTTGTTGTAAAGATTCAATTGGTCCTGAACTTAGAGGCCTATCTCCATGTATCACCATATCATCTGCAAATAACTGTGCTTTACTAGATTGGATAACTTCCAATAAGTCGTTTATGTAAATGATAAATAAAATCGGCCCTAAAGAGGTGCCTTGTGGTACGCCACATTTCACAGTCTCGGGTGAGGATAGTACCCCATTCAATAATATTCTTTGTTTGCGATTTGATAAATAATCCCTAAACCATCTTTCTGCACCCTCCGAGATTCCATACTTCTTTAGCTTTTTTATAAGATAATCATGATTCACCGTATCAAATGCTTTACGGAAGTCTAAGAAAATTAAATCTGTAATCCTTTTACTATTAATATTTTTGTATACCGTTTGCAATAGGTTATCATGGGCTTCTATAATTGATTTACCCTTTCTGAAGCCGTATTGCTCTGGGTTTAATATATCATTTTGCTCGAAATATGCAGAGAGCTGACTTTGTATACAGCTCTCCAGAATCTTGGCGGGTAGAGAAATGCAGGAGATAGGCCTATAATTTCCAGGGTTTTTCTTATCTCCCTCTTTGTACAATGGTGTAACTGTGGCATCTTTAAATGCTTGTGGTATTGTTGAATATTCTATAGTTAAATTATATAAAAATGCAAATTGGTCACTAAGGGCTAGCATGCAAGGTTTTATTATCTTAGTTGGCAAATATTCCATCCCTGAAGCTTTATGATTGCCTATTTGCCGAAGAGAGATTTCTACCGCTCCTTTAGTAATAGGGATCATGTGAAATTTATTAGGATTTTTAAGGTTCTCAGCTCTGAAGTACTCTTCGTCACTTTCCTTTGTATCCAGATTTTTCGCTAAACTGGGGCCAATATTAACGAAGAAATTATTCACTTCATTAGCAGCTTCAATTCCTTTTAGAATAATGCCTTCATTATTTACTATTTTTATTTCACCTTTTTCACCCCTAGCTTTATCTGGGGAGATCAAGGGTTTTAGTATACTCCATAGCTTATGAGGATCTTTTCTATTTTCAGAAATTTTTTCATTGAGATATCTGTTTTTTGCATCCTTAATTGAAAGATTAACCTTGCATCGCAAATCCCTAGCTATACTCCAGTGTGAATTTACCCCTGTTCTTCTTGCTCTCCTAAACGCTTTATCTCTTTCTTTACTAAGGGAAATGATTTCTTCTCCATACCAGACTGGTAATTTTTTTACCATTTTAAATGTTTTTAGCGGACACATTCTATCTACATATGTAACAATATTTTTATACAGAATATTCCAGGCTTCTTCAACACATCTTTTACTATAGAAGTCTGTCCAGTCAAGATTACTAAGAATTTCCTTTAGTATTTTTACATCAAGAAATTTAGTATTTCTTGCGGTAAAAGTTTCATATTCCTTAACATTTCTGTCTTTTTTGATTTGAATATATACAGGTAGGTGGTCACTAACATTATTTTCAATAGAACCACTACAATTGACAGTGTTGACATTTGTATATATATGATCGATAGTTGTGGCCGACGATTTACTAATTCTGGTTTTTGAAGAGATCATTTGGTGAAGATTGTGTCCATGTAACAAGTTCTTAAACTTTTCGGCCCCACTTGAGCTGCTTTCCTTTATAAGCTTAAAGTCATAATTAAAATCCCCTACCATTATTATCTCTTTGGATTCGTCCAATTTTTTAAAAATATCCTCTATTTTCTCAATAGCTTCTAATAATCTTCCCTGGGGAGGCCTGTAAATGTTTAAAATGATTTTATTCTTCATAAATTTTTTTGATATTTCGAAAACTTGTATTTCAATATCCTGGTCTGAGTAGTTCAGATCGTAGTATAAATCATCTATAATCTCTAGTGTGGAATGAACATAAGTTATTAATCCCCCCCCCTCTCCTCCTCTTCTTGCGGTCGAATCTTACTATATTAAAATTTGGGATTGATACTGTATTGTCATTAGTTTTACTATTTAGCCATGTCTCCTGAACGGCTACAACTGCAGGTTCGGAGTTAGCAAAAAACTGTTTTATTTGGTCAATTTTTGGAACTAAGCTACGGACGTTCCAGGACACAATCTTCAAACCCTTTAGTTTCTTAAATGCATCAATATCAACTATATCACTCTCCATTTGTTAAGTTTTCTTTTGCTTCCATATTGGAAGATTGAACAAATTTTCAAAAATACAATGGTAATTCCCCCTTTCCTAACTATCAATACACTTTTTCCCACTATTGATTTAGTGGTTCCCTTAATTACAACATTTTCAATTTTAACAACAAAAACATTCTTCGAACTACACATTAATCCTGTCCTCATGTTGACAGTACTAGCAGATTTTCACAGATAAAATCTACATTCGAGGAGACCCAGGGGTGGTCAAATAGGGACTTATGTACTTTGGTTGGTGTTTTTTATGAAAGTCTGGCCTTAACATGTCCAGAGACCAAATTAATTTTGCCCTATTTTTATCTAAATCGCATCTTATGGAGTTTCTAGTCTATATTTATGTCAAATATAATACAGTAAAGAATCATGCAATAGAAAAGTTAAGTACTTTTGTCTTAACCAATGAGTAAATAAATATGACAGAATGAGGAGAAAGACAATGCTTTAGTAGGGCTCGGGAAAAGCGCCGGTCAAAACATCTTCCTATCCCCATCCCATCACAATTTTCATATGTATTGGATAAAACATTAGTCCATTAGATTTATACTTTATGAATGGAGCACTAAAGCATTCCCATTAAGTCCTGAATATTTATAGTAATTGTCTGCTTTACTATCTTGGTCCAGTTCACTTTGTCATTGTTTATAAAGTTAGTATATAACTTGTAGTCATCGACTCACCACTGTTGCAAGTGTCTCTTTTTCATTTATGGTCGTAGCTGCCTTGGAGTTTTATATAATTATAGAAGAATTAGGGGACAGATAATGTATCAGTAGGGCTCGAGAAAAGCGCCGGTCGATACATTTTCCTATCCTAATCCTATTCAAATAGTTAATTAACCATTTAGAGAAATTTTTTGGTATGTTAAGAGAAGTAACCGTGCTACTTTGTCCTTGATTTTAGGTGTCCAATGGCAGGCGTCTTCGGCAAGAAGGCCATACATTGCTGTGTATGTTGGTGTCTTTGTCCTTCTATGCCTTCTCCCCGATCTGTTCATGTGAACGATGTTACCAATATAAGGGGTTGGCAGTCCCTGTGAAGAGTTATATCGTCTAACAGTTTTGTTGAAAATAATCACCTGTCATGTGATCACAGCAGTGCATTCAATAGAATTCAAAAGCATTTACAAGGAACAGAAGAATTGCTTGACAAAAAATTCTAATTCAAAAAAAGAATTTTTACTGGTTTTACAATTACAGCAATTTTCCATCACATAATGACACATGGTTGCAAAAAGTGTGGCAAAAAGTGCTTGGCCCAATGGGGAATCGAACCAGCAAGGTTGAATTGGGAGTTCAGTGCTCTAGCCACTGGGCTGTGTAAGCTGTGGTGACAACTGGCATACTGTTATACCATTATGTATGAAGAATTGCTAAACCATTGTTCAAATAGGGCAGTGCTTTCTGGAGTCAGCCAATCACAACCTCTCAATACCAAGGTCAAGGTCACAGACTCTCCCAGGACAAGGAACTGGGTCAAAGGCAGATGGAATGGCCAATCAAGAACTCCTGAACTAGGCCAGACCTATTGCTAAATGTTGTGACAAAAAAACTTTACCTCCACCAGCATTCAGTACTGTCAACCTATAGACTTGAAGCTCCAAACTCTAGCCACTAGACTGGATGTGCAACTGTAGACCACTCTTTATTTCTAGTCTTATGTATCTCATGTGATCACAGCAGTGCATTCAATAGAATTCAAAAGCATTTACAAGGGACAGAAGAATTGCTTGACAAAAAATTCTAATTCAAAAAAAGAATTTTTACTGGTTTTACAATTACAGCAATTTTCCATCACATAATGACACATGGTTGCAAAAAGTGTGGCAAAAAGTGCTTGGCCCAATGGGGAATCGAACCAGCAAGGTTGAATTGGGAGTTCAGTGCTCTAGCCACTGGGCTGTGTAAGCTGTGGTGACAACTGGCATACTGTTATACCATTATGTATGAAGAATTGCTAAACCATTGTTCAAATAGGGCAGTGCTTTCTGGAGTCAGCCAATCACAACCTCTCAATACCAAGGTCAAGGTCACAGACTCTCCCAGGACAAGGAACTGGGTCAAAGGCAGATGGAATGGCCAATCAAGAACTCCTGAACTAGGCCAGACCTATTGCTAAATGTTGTGACAAAAAAACTTTACCTCCACCAGCATTCAGTACTGTCAACCTATAGACTTGAAGCTCCAAACTCTAGCCACTAGACTGGATGTGCAACTGTAGACCACTCTTTATTTCTAGTCTTATGTATCTCATGTGATCACAGCAGTGCATTCAATAGAATTCAAAAGCATTTACAAGGGACAGAAGAATTGCTTGACAAAAAATTCTAATTCAAAAAAAGAATTTTTACTGGTTTTACAATTACAGCAATTTTCCATCACATAATGACACATGGTTGCAAAAAGTGTGGCAAAAAGTGCTTGGCCCAATGGGGAATCGAACCAGCAAGGTTGAATTGGGAGTTCAGTGCTCTAGCCACTGGGCTGTGTAAGCTGTGGTGACAACTGGCATACTGTTATACCATTATGTATGAAGAATTGCTAAACCATTGTTCAAATAGGGCAGTGCTTTCTGGAGTCAGCCAATCACAACCTCTCAATACCAAGGTCAAGGTCACAGACTCTCCCAGGACAAGGAACTGGGTCAAAGGCAGATGGAATGGCCAATCAAGAACTCCTGAACTAGGCCAGACCTATTGCTAAATGTTGTGACAAAAAAACTTTACCTCCACCAGCATTCAGTACTGTCAACCTATAGACTTGAAGCTCCAAACTCTATCCACTAGACTGGATGTGCAACTGTAGACCACTCTTTATTTCTAGTCTTATGTATCTCATGTGATCACAGCAGTGCATTCAATAGAATTCAAAAGCATTTACAAGGGACAGAAGAATTGCTTGACAAAAAATTCTAATTCAAAAAAAGAATTTTTACTGGTTTTACAATTACAGCAATTTTCCATCACATAATGACACATGGTTGCAAAAAGTGTGGCAAAAAGTGCTTGGCCCAATGGGGAATCGAACCAGCAAGGTTGAATTGGGAGTTCAGTGCTCTAGCCACTGGGCTGTGTAAGCTGTGGTGACAACTGGCATACTGTTATACCATTATGTATGAAGAATTGCTAAACCATTGTTCAAATAGGGCAGTGCTTTCTGGAGTCAGCCAATCACAACCTCTCAATACCAAGGTCAAGGTCACAGACTCTCCCAGGACAAGGAACTGGGTCAAAGGCAGATGGAATGGCCAATCAAGAACTCCTGAACTAGGCCAGACCTATTGCTAAATGTTGTGACAAAAAAACTTTACCTCCACCAGCATTCAGTACTGTCAACCTATAGACTTGAAGCTCCAAACTCTAGCCACTAGACTGGATGTGCAACTGTAGACCACTCTTTATTTCTAGTCTTATGTATCTCATGTGATCACAGCAGTGCATTCAATAGAATTCAAAAGCATTTACAAGGGACAGAAGAATTGCTTGACAAAAAATTCTAATTCAAAAAAAGAATTTTTACTGGTTTTACAATTACAGCAATTTTCCATCACATAATGACACATGGTTGCAAAAAGTGTGGCAAAAAGTGCTTGGCCCAATGGGGAATCGAACCAGCAAGGTTGAATTGGGAGTTCAGTGCTCTAGCCACTGGGCTGTGTAAGCTGTGGTGACAACTGGCATACTGTTATACCATTATGTATGAAGAATTGCTAAACCATTGTTCAAATAGGGCAGTGCTTTCTGGAGTCAGCCAATCACAACCTCTCAATACCAAGGTCAAGGTCACAGACTCTCCCAGGACAAGGAACTGGGTCAAAGGCAGATGGAATGGCCAATCAAGAACTCCTGAACTAGGCCAGACCTATTGCTAAATGTTGTGACAAAAAAACTTTACCTCCACCAGCATTCAGTACTGTCAACCTATAGACTTGAAGCTCCAAACTCTAGCCACTAGACTGGATGTGCAACTGTAGACCACTCTTTATTTCTAGTCTTATGTATCTCATGTGATCACAGCAGTGCATTCAATAGAATTCAAAAGCATTTACAAGGGACAGAAGAATTGCTTGACAAAAAATTCTAATTCAAAAAAAGAATTTTTACTGGTTTTACAATTACAGCAATTTTCCATCACATAATGACACATGGTTGCAAAAAGTGTGGCAAAAAGTGCTTGGCCCAATGGGGAATCGAACCAGCAAGGTTGAATTGGGAGTTCAGTGCTCTAGCCACTGGGCTGTGTAAGCTGTGGTGACAACTGGCATACTGTTATACCATTATGTATGAAGAATTGCTAAACCATTGTTCAAATAGGGCAGTGCTTTCTGGAGTCAGCCAATCACAACCTCTCAATACCAAGGTCAAGGTCACAGACTCTCCCAGGACAAGGAACTGGGTCAAAGGCAGATGGAATGGCCAATCAAGAACTCCTGAACTAGGCCAGACCTATTGCTAAATGTTGTGACAAAAAAACTTTACCTCCACCAGCATTCAGTACTGTCAACCTATAGACTTGAAGCTCCAAACTCTAGCCACTAGACTGGATGTGCAACTGTAGACCACTCTTTATTTCTAGTCTTATGTATCTCATGTGATCACAGCAGTGCATTCAATAGAATTCAAAAGCATTTACAAGGGACAGAAGAATTGCTTGACAAAAAATTCTAATTCAAAAAAAGAATTTTTACTGGTTTTACAATTACAGCAATTTTCCATCACATAATGACACATGGTTGCAAAAAGTGTGGCAAAAAGTGCTTGGCCCAATGGGGAATCGAACCAGCAAGGTTGAATTGGGAGTTCAGTGCTCTAGCCACTGGGCTGTGTAAGCTGTGGTGACAACTGGCATACTGTTATACCATTATGTATGAAGAATTGCTAAACCATTGTTCAAATAGGGCAGTGCTTTCTGGAGTCAGCCAATCACAACCTCTCAATACCAAGGTCAAGGTCACAGACTCTCCCAGGACAAGGAACTGGGTCAAAGGCAGATGGAATGGCCAATCAAGAACTCCTGAACTAGGCCAGACCTATTGCTAAATGTTGTGACAAAAAAACTTTACCTCCACCAGCATTCAGTACTGTCAACCTATAGACTTGAAGCTCCAAACTCTATCCACTAGACTGGATGTGCAACTGTAGACCACTCTTTATTTCTAGTCTTATGTATCTCATGTGATCACAGCAGTGCATTCAATAGAATTCAAAAGCATTTACAAGGGACAGAAGAATTGCTTGACAAAAAATTCTAATTCAAAAAAAGAATTTTTACTGGTTTTACAATTACAGCAATTTTCCATCACATAATGACACATGGTTGCAAAAAGTGTGGCAAAAAGTGCTTGGCCCAATGGGGAATCGAACCAGCAAGGTTGAATTGGGAGTTCAGTGCTCTAGCCACTGGGCTGTGTAAGCTGTGGTGACAACTGGCATACTGTTATACCATTATGTATGAAGAATTGCTAAACCATTGTTCAAATAGGGCAGTGCTTTCTGGAGTCAGCCAATCACAACCTCTCAATACCAAGGTCAAGGTCACAGACTCTCCCAGGACAAGGAACTGGGTCAAAGGCAGATGGAATGGCCAATCAAGAACTCCTGAACTAGGCCAGACCTATTGCTAAATGTTGTGACAAAAAAACTTTACCTCCACCAGCATTCAGTACTGTCAACCTATAGACTTGAAGCTCCAAACTCTAGCCACTAGACTGGATGTGCAACTGTAGACCACTCTTTATTTCTAGTCTTATGTATCTCATGTGATCACAGCAGTGCATTCAATAGAATTCAAAAGCATTTACAAGGGACAGAAGAATTGCTTGACAAAAAATTCTAATTCAAAAAAAGAATTTTTACTGGTTTTACAATTACAGCAATTTTCCATCACATAATGACACATGGTTGCAAAAAGTGTGGCAAAAAGTGCTTGGCCCAATGGGGAATCGAACCAGCAAGGTTGAATTGGGAGTTCAGTGCTCTAGCCACTGGGCTGTGTAAGCTGTGGTGACAACTGGCATACTGTTATACCATTATGTATGAAGAATTGCTAAACCATTGTTCAAATAGGGCAGTGCTTTCTGGAGTCAGCCAATCACAACCTCTCAATACCAAGGTCAAGGTCACAGACTCTCCCAGGACAAGGAACTGGGTCAAAGGCAGATGGAATGGCCAATCAAGAACTCCTGAACTAGGCCAGACCTATTGCTAAATGTTGTGACAAAAAAACTTTACCTCCACCAGCATTCAGTACTGTCAACCTATAGACTTGAAGCTCCAAACTCTATCCACTAGACTGGATGTGCAACTGTAGACCACTCTTTATTTCTAGTCTTATGTATCTCATGTGATCACAGCAGTGCATTCAATAGAATTCAAAAGCATTTACAAGGGACAGAAGAATTGCTTGACAAAAAATTCTAATTCAAAAAAAGAATTTTTACTGGTTTTACAATTACAGCAATTTTCCATCACATAATGACACATGGTTGCAAAAAGTGTGGCAAAAAGTGCTTGGCCCAATGGGGAATCGAACCAGCAAGGTTGAATTGGGAGTTCAGTGCTCTAGCCACTGGGCTGTGTAAGCTGTGGTGACAACTGGCATACTGTTATACCATTATGTATGAAGAATTGCTAAACCATTGTTCAAATAGGGCAGTGCTTTCTGGAGTCAGCCAATCACAACCTCTCAATACCAAGGTCAAGGTCACAGACTCTCCCAGGACAAGGAACTGGGTCAAAGGCAGATGGAATGGCCAATCAAGAACTCCTGAACTAGGCCAGACCTATTGCTAAATGTTGTGACAAAAAAACTTTACCTCCACCAGCATTCAGTACTGTCAACCTATAGACTTGAAGCTCCAAACTCTAGCCACTAGACTGGATGTGCAACTGTAGACCACTCTTTATTTCTAGTCTTATGTATCTCATGTGATCACAGCAGTGCATTCAATAGAATTCAAAAGCATTTACAAGGGACAGAAGAATTGCTTGACAAAAAATTCTAATTCAAAAAAAGAATTTTTACTGGTTTTACAATTACAGCAATTTTCCATCACATAATGACACATGGTTGCAAAAAGTGTGGCAAAAAGTGCTTGGCCCAATGGGGAATCGAACCAGCAAGGTTGAATTGGGAGTTCAGTGCTCTAGCCACTGGGCTGTGTAAGCTGTGGTGACAACTGGCATACTGTTATACCATTATGTATGAAGAATTGCTAAACCATTGTTCAAATAGGGCAGTGCTTTCTGGAGTCAGCCAATCACAACCTCTCAATACCAAGGTCAAGGTCACAGACTCTCCCAGGACAAGGAACTGGGTCAAAGGCAGATGGAATGGCCAATCAAGAACTCCTGAACTAGGCCAGACCTATTGCTAAATGTTGTGACAAAAAAACTTTACCTCCACCAGCATTCAGTACTGTCAACCTATAGACTTGAAGCTCCAAACTCTATCCACTAGACTGGATGTGCAACTGTAGACCACTCTTTATTTCTAGTCTTATGTATCTCATGTGATCACAGCAGTGCATTCAATAGAATTCAAAAGCATTTACAAGGGACAGAAGAATTGCTTGACAAAAAATTCTAATTCAAAAAAAGAATTTTTACTGGTTTTACAATTACAGCAATTTTCCATCACATAATGACACATGGTTGCAAAAAGTGTGGCAAAAAGTGCTTGGCCCAATGGGGAATCGAACCAGCAAGGTTGAATTGGGAGTTCAGTGCTCTAGCCACTGGGCTGTGTAAGCTGTGGTGACAACTGGCATACTGTTATACCATTATGTATGAAGAATTGCTAAACCATTGTTCAAATAGGGCAGTGCTTTCTGGAGTCAGCCAATCACAACCTCTCAATACCAAGGTCAAGGTCACAGACTCTCCCAGGACAAGGAACTGGGTCAAAGGCAGATGGAATGGCCAATCAAGAACTCCTGAACTAGGCCAGACCTATTGCTAAATGTTGTGACAAAAAAACTTTACCTCCACCAGCATTCAGTACTGTCAACCTATAGACTTGAAGCTCCAAACTCTATCCACTAGACTGGATGTGCAACTGTAGACCACTCTTTATTTCTAGTCTTATGTATCTCATGTGATCACAGCAGTGCATTCAATAGAATTCAAAAGCATTTACAAGGGACAGAAGAATTGCTTGACAAAAAATTCTAATTCAAAAAAAGAATTTTTACTGGTTTTACAATTACAGCAATTTTCCATCACATAATGACACATGGTTGCAAAAAGTGTGGCAAAAAGTGCTTGGCCCAATGGGGAATCGAACCAGCAAGGTTGAATTGGGAGTTCAGTGCTCTAGCCACTGGGCTGTGTAAGCTGTGGTGACAACTGGCATACTGTTATACCATTATGTATGAAGAATTGCTAAACCATTGTTCAAATAGGGCAGTGCTTTCTGGAGTCAGCCAATCACAACCTCTCAATACCAAGGTCAAGGTCACAGACTCTCCCAGGACAAGGAACTGGGTCAAAGGCAGATGGAATGGCCAATCAAGAACTCCTGAACTAGGCCAGACCTATTGCTAAATGTTGTGACAAGAAAACTTTACCTCCACCAGCATTCAGTACTGTCAACCTATAGACTTGAAGCTCCAAACTCTAGCCACTAGACTGGATGTGCAACTGTAGACCACTCTTTATTTCTAGTCTTATGTATCTCATGTGATCACAGCAGTGCATTCAATAGAATTCAAAAGCATTTACAAGGGACAGAAGAATTGCTTGACAAAAAATTCTAATTCAAAAAAAGAATTTTTACTGGTTTTACAATTACAGCAATTTTCCATCACATAATGACACATGGTTGCAAAAAGTGTGGCAAAAAGTGCTTGGCCCAATGGGGAATCGAACCAGCAAGGTTGAATTGGGAGTTCAGTGCTCTAGCCACTGGGCTGTGTAAGCTGTGGTGACAACTGGCATACTGTTATACCATTATGTATGAAGAATTGCTAAACCATTGTTCAAATAGGGCAGTGCTTTCTGGAGTCAGCCAATCACAACCTCTCAATACCAAGGTCAAGGTCACAGACTCTCCCAGGACAAGGAACTGGGTCAAAGGCAGATGGAATGGCCAATCAAGAACTCCTGAACTAGGCCAGACCTATTGCTAAATGTTGTGACAAAAAAACTTTACCTCCACCAGCATTCAGTACTGTCAACCTATAGACTTGAAGCTCCAAACTCTATCCACTAGACTGGATGTGCAACTGTAGACCACTCTTTATTTCTAGTCTTATGTATCTCATGTGATCACAGCAGTGCATTCAATAGAATTCAAAAGCATTTACAAGGGACAGAAGAATTGCTTGACAAAAAATTCTAATTCAAAAAAAGAATTTTTACTGGTTTTACAATTACAGCAATTTTCCATCACATAATGACACATGGTTGCAAAAAGTGTGGCAAAAAGTGCTTGGCCCAATGGGGAATCGAACCAGCAAGGTTGAATTGGGAGTTCAGTGCTCTAGCCACTGGGCTGTGTAAGCTGTGGTGACAACTGGCATACTGTTATACCATTATGTATGAAGAATTGCTAAACCATTGTTCAAATAGGGCAGTGCTTTCTGGAGTCAGCCAATCACAACCTCTCAATACCAAGGTCAAGGTCACAGACTCTCCCAGGACAAGGAACTGGGTCAAAGGCAGATGGAATGGCCAATCAAGAACTCCTGAACTAGGCCAGACCTATTGCTAAATGTTGTGACAAAAAAACTTTACCTCCACCAGCATTCAGTACTGTCAACCTATAGACTTGAAGCTCCAAACTCTAGCCACTAGACTGGATGTGCAACTGTAGACCACTCTTTATTTCTAGTCTTATGTATCTCATGTGATCACAGCAGTGCATTCAATAGAATTCAAAAGCATTTACAAGGGACAGAAGAATTGCTTGACAAAAAATTCTAATTCAAAAAAAGAATTTTTACTGGTTTTACAATTACAGCAATTTTCCATCACATAATGACACATGGTTGCAAAAAGTGTGGCAAAAAGTGCTTGGCCCAATGGGGAATCGAACCAGCAAGGTTGAATTGGGAGTTCAGTGCTCTAGCCACTGGGCTGTGTAAGCTGTGGTGACAACTGGCATACTGTTATACCATTATGTATGAAGAATTGCTAAACCATTGTTCAAATAGGGCAGTGCTTTCTGGAGTCAGCCAATCACAACCTCTCAATACCAAGGTCAAGGTCACAGACTCTCCCAGGACAAGGAACTGGGTCAAAGGCAGATGGAATGGCCAATCAAGAACTCCTGAACTAGGCCAGACCTATTGCTAAATGTTGTGACAAAAAAACTTTACCTCCACCAGCATTCAGTACTGTCAACCTATAGACTTGAAGCTCCAAACTCTAGCCACTAGACTGGATGTGCAACTGTAGACCACTCTTTATTTCTAGTCTTATGTATCTCATGTGATCACAGCAGTGCATTCAATAGAATTCAAAAGCATTTACAAGGGACAGAAGAATTGCTTGACAAAAAATTCTAATTCAAAAAAAGAATTTTTACTGGTTTTACAATTACAGCAATTTTCCATCACATAATGACACATGGTTGCAAAAAGTGTGGCAAAAAGTGCTTGGCCCAATGGGGAATCGAACCAGCAAGGTTGAATTGGGAGTTCAGTGCTCTAGCCACTGGGCTGTGTAAGCTGTGGTGACAACTGGCATACTGTTATACCATTATGTATGAAGAATTGCTAAACCATTGTTCAAATAGGGCAGTGCTTTCTGGAGTCAGCCAATCACAACCTCTCAATACCAAGGTCAAGGTCACAGACTCTCCCAGGACAAGGAACTGGGTCAAAGGCAGATGGAATGGCCAATCAAGAACTCCTGAACTAGGCCAGACCTATTGCTAAATGTTGTGACAAAAAAACTTTACCTCCACCAGCATTCAGTACTGTCAACCTATAGACTTGAAGCTCCAAACTCTAGCCACTAGACTGGATGTGCAACTGTAGACCACTCTTTATTTCTAGTCTTATGTATCTCATGTGATCACAGCAGTGCATTCAATAGAATTCAAAAGCATTTACAAGGGACAGAAGAATTGCTTGACAAAAAATTCTAATTCAAAAAAAGAATTTTTACTGATTTTACAATTACAGCAATTTTCCATCACATAATGACACATGGTTGCAAAAAGTGTGGCAAAAAGTGCTTGGCCCAATGGGGAATCGAACCAGCAAGGTTGAATTGGGAGTTCAGTGCTCTAGCCACTGGGCTGTGTAAGCTGTGGTGACAACTGGCATACTGTTATACCATTATGTATGAAGAATTGCTAAACCATTGTTCAAATAGGGCAGTGCTTTCTGGAGTCAGCCAATCACAACCTCTCAATACCAAGGTCAAGGTCACAGACTCTCCCAGGACAAGGAACTGGGTCAAAGGCAGATGGAATGGCCAATCAAGAACTCCTGAACTAGGCCAGACCTATTGCTAAATGTTGTGACAAAAAAACTTTACCTCCACCAGCATTCAGTACTGTCAACCTATAGACTTGAAGCTCCAAACTCTAGCCACTAGACTGGATGTGCAACTGTAGACCACTCTTTATTTCTAGTCTTATGTATCTCATGTGATCACAGCAGTGCATTCAATAGAATTCAAAAGCATTTACAAGGGACAGAAGAATTGCTTGACAAAAAATTCTAATTCAAAAAAAGAATTTTTACTGGTTTTACAATTACAGCAATTTTCCATCACATAATGACACATGGTTGCAAAAAGTGTGGCAAAAAGTGCTTGGCCCAATGGGGAATCGAACCAGCAAGGTTGAATTGGGAGTTCAGTGCTCTAGCCACTGGGCTGTGTAAGCTGTGGTGACAACTGGCATACTGTTATACCATTATGTATGAAGAATTGCTAAACCATTGTTCAAATAGGGCAGTGCTTTCTGGAGTCAGCCAATCACAACCTCTCAATACCAAGGTCAAGGTCACAGACTCTCCCAGGACAAGGAACTGGGTCAAAGGCAGATGGAATGGCCAATCAAGAACTCCTGAACTAGGCCAGACCTATTGCTAAATGTTGTGACAAAAAAACTTTACCTCCACCAGCATTCAGTACTGTCAACCTATAGACTTGAAGCTCCAAACTCTAGCCACTAGACTGGATGTGCAACTGTAGACCACTCTTTATTTCTAGTCTTATGTATCTCATGTGATCACAGCAGTGCATTCAATAGAATTCAAAAGCATTTACAAGGGACAGAAGAATTGCTTGACAAAAAATTCTAATTCAAAAAAAGAATTTTTACTGGTTTTACAATTACAGCAATTTTCCATCACATAATGACACATGGTTGCAAAAAGTGTGGCAAAAAGTGCTTGGCCCAATGGGGAATCGAACCAGCAAGGTTGAATTGGGAGTTCAGTGCTCTAGCCACTGGGCTGTGTAAGCTGTGGTGACAACTGGCATACTGTTATACCATTATGCATGAAGAATTGCTAAACCATTGTTCAAATAGGGCAGTGCTTTCTGGAGTCAGCCAATCACAACCTCTCAATACCAAGGTCAAGGTCACAGACTCTCCCAGGACAAGGAACTGGGTCAAAGGCAGATGGAATGGCCAATCAAGAACTCCTGAACTAGGCCAGACCTATTGCTAAATGTTGTGACAAAAAAACTTTACCTCCACCAGCATTCAGTACTGTCAACCTATAGACTTGAAGCTCCAAACTCTATCCACTAGACTGGATGTGCAACTGTAGACCACTCTTTATTTCTAGTCTTATGTATCTCATGTGATCACAGCAGTGCATTCAATAGAATTCAAAAGCATTTACAAGGGACAGAAGAATTGCTTGACAAAAAATTCTAATTCAAAAAAAGAATTTTTACTGGTTTTACAATTACAGCAATTTTCCATCACATAATGACACATGGTTGCAAAAAGTGTGGCAAAAAGTGCTTGGCCCAATGGGGAATCGAACCAGCAAGGTTGAATTGGGAGTTCAGTGCTCTAGCCACTGGGCTGTGTAAGCTGTGGTGACAACTGGCATACTGTTATACCATTATGTATGAAGAATTGCTAAACCATTGTTCAAATAGGGCAGTGCTTTCTGGAGTCAGCCAATCACAACCTCTCAATACCAAGGTCAAGGTCACAGACTCTCCCAGGACAAGGAACTGGGTCAAAGGCAGATGGAATGGCCAATCAAGAACTCCTGAACTAGGCCAGACCTATTGCTAAATGTTGTGACAAAAAAACTTTACCTCCACCAGCATTCAGTACTGTCAACCTATAGACTTGAAGCTCCAAACTCTATCCACTAGACTGGATGTGCAACTGTAGACCACTCTTTATTTCTAGTCTTATGTATCTCATGTGATCACAGCAGTGCATTCAATAGAATTCAAAAGCATTTACAAGGGACAGAAGAATTGCTTGACAAAAAATTCTAATTCAAAAAAAGAATTTTTACTGGTTTTACAATTACAGCAATTTTCCATCACATAATGACACATGGTTGCAAAAAGTGTGGCAAAAAGTGCTTGGCCCAATGGGGAATCGAACCAGCAAGGTTGAATTGGGAGTTCAGTGCTCTAGCCACTGGGCTGTGTAAGCTGTGGTGACAACTGGCATACTGTTATACCATTATGTATGAAGAATTGCTAAACCATTGTTCAAATAGGGCAGTGCTTTCTGGAGTCAGCCAATCACAACCTCTCAATACCAAGGTCAAGGTCACAGACTCTCCCAGGACAAGGAACTGGGTCAAAGGCAGATGGAATGGCCAATCAAGAACTCCTGAACTAGGCCAGACCTATTGCTAAATGTTGTGACAAAAAAACTTTACCTCCACCAGCATTCAGTACTGTCAACCTATAGACTTGAAGCTCCAAACTCTATCCACTAGACTGGATGTGCAACTGTAGACCACTCTTTATTTTTAGTCTTATGTATCTCATGTGATCACAGCAGTGCATTCAATAGAATTCAAAAGCATTTACAAGGGACAGAAGAATTGCTTGACAAAAAATTCTAATTCAAAAAAAGAATTTTTACTGGTTTTACAATTACAGCAATTTTCCATCACATAATGACACATGGTTGCAAAAAGTGTGGCAAAAAGTGCTTGGCCCAATGGGGAATCGAACCAGCAAGGTTGAATTGGGAGTTCAGTGCTCTAGCCACTGGGCTGTGTAAGCTGTGGTGACAACTGGCATACTGTTATACCATTATGTATGAAGAATTGCTAAACCATTGTTCAAATAGGGCAGTGCTTTCTGGAGTCAGCCAATCACAACCTCTCAATACCAAGGTCAAGGTCACAGACTCTCCCAGGACAAGGAACTGGGTCAAAGGCAGATGGAATGGCCAATCAAGAACTCCTGAACTAGGCCAGACCTATTGCTAAATGTTGTGACAAAAAAACTTTACCTCCACCAGCATTCAGTACTGTCAACCTATAGACTTGAAGCTCCAAACTCTATCCACTAGACTGGATGTGCAACTGTAGACCACTCTTTATTTCTAGTCTTATGTATCTCATGTGATCACAGCAGTGCATTCAATAGAATTCAAAAGCATTTACAAGGGACAGAAGAATTGCTTGACAAAAAATTCTAATTCAAAAAAAGAATTTTTACTGGTTTTACAATTACAGCAATTTTCCATCACATAATGACACATGGTTGCAAAAAGTGTGGCAAAAAGTGCTTGGCCCAATGGGGAATCGAACCAGCAAGGTTGAATTGGGAGTTCAGTGCTCTAGCCACTGGGCTGTGTAAGCTGTGGTGACAACTGGCATACTGTTATACCATTATGTATGAAGAATTGCTAAACCATTGTTCAAATAGGGCAGTGCTTTCTGGAGTCAGCCAATCACAACCTCTCAATACCAAGGTCAAGGTCACAGACTCTCCCAGGACAAGGAACTGGGTCAAAGGCAGATGGAATGGCCAATCAAGAACTCCTGAACTAGGCCAGACCTATTGCTAAATGTTGTGACAAAAAAACTTTACCTCCACCAGCATTCAGTACTGTCAACCTATAGACTTGAAGCTCCAAACTCTAGCCACTAGACTGGATGTGCAACTGTAGACCACTCTTTATTTCTAGTCTTATGTATCTCATGTGATCACAGCAGTGCATTCAATAGAATTCAAAAGCATTTACAAGGGACAGAAGAATTGCTTGACAAAAAATTCTAATTCAAAAAAAGAATTTTTACTGGTTTTACAATTACAGCAATTTTCCATCACATAATGACACATGGTTGCAAAAAGTGTGGCAAAAAGTGCTTGGCCCAATGGGGAATCGAACCAGCAAGGTTGAATTGGGAGTTCAGTGCTCTAGCCACTGGGCTGTGTAAGCTGTGGTGACAACTGGCATACTGTTATACCATTATGTATGAAGAATTGCTAAACCATTGTTCAAATAGGGCAGTGCTTTCTGGAGTCAGCCAATCACAACCTCTCAATACCAAGGTCAAGGTCACAGACTCTCCCAGGACAAGGAACTGGGTCAAAGGCAGATGGAATGGCCAATCAAGAACTCCTGAACTAGGCCAGACCTATTGCTAAATGTTGTGACAAAAAAACTTTACCTCCACCAGCATTCAGTACTGTCAACCTATAGACTTGAAGCTCCAAACTCTAGCCACTAGACTGGATGTGCAACTGTAGACCACTCTTTATTTCTAGTCTTATGTATCTCATGTGATCACAGCAGTGCATTCAATAGAATTCAAAAGCATTTACAAGGGACAGAAGAATTGCTTGACAAAAAATTCTAATTCAAAAAAAGAATTTTTACTGGTTTTACAATTACAGCAATTTTCCATCACATAATGACACATGGTTGCAAAAAGTGTGGCAAAAAGTGCTTGGCCCAATGGGGAATCGAACCAGCAAGGTTGAATTGGGAGTTCAGTGCTCTAGCCACTGGGCTGTGTAAGCTGTGGTGACAACTGGCATACTGTTATACCATTATGTATGAAGAATTGCTAAACCATTGTTCAAATAGGGCAGTGCTTTCTGGAGTCAGCCAATCACAACCTCTCAATACCAAGGTCAAGGTCACAGACTCTCCCAGGACAAGGAACTGGGTCAAAGGCAGATGGAATGGCCAATCAAGAACTCCTGAACTAGGCCAGACCTATTGCTAAATGTTGTGACAAAAAAACTTTACCTCCACCAGCATTCAGTACTGTCAACCTATAGACTTGAAGCTCCAAACTCTATCCACTAGACTGGATGTGCAACTGTAGACCACTCTTTATTTCTAGTCTTATGTATCTCATGTGATCACAGCAGTGCATTCAATAGAATTCAAAAGCATTTACAAGGGACAGAAGAATTGCTTGACAAAAAATTCTAATTCAAAAAAAGAATTTTTACTGGTTTTACAATTACAGCAATTTTCCATCACATAATGACACATGGTTGCAAAAAGTGTGGCAAAAAGTGCTTGGCCCAATGGGGAATCGAACCAGCAAGGTTGAATTGGGAGTTCAGTGCTCTAGCCACTGGGCTGTGTAAGCTGTGGTGACAACTGGCATACTGTTATACCATTATGTATGAAGAATTGCTAAACCATTGTTCAAATAGGGCAGTGCTTTCTGGAGTCAGCCAATCACAACCTCTCAATACCAAGGTCAAGGTCACAGACTCTCCCAGGACAAGGAACTGGGTCAAAGGCAGATGGAATGGCCAATCAAGAACTCCTGAACTAGGCCAGACCTATTGCTAAATGTTGTGACAAAAAAACTTTACCTCCACCAGCATTCAGTACTGTCAACCTATAGACTTGAAGCTCCAAACTCTATCCACTAGACTGGATGTGCAACTGTAGACCACTCTTTATTTCTAGTCTTATGTATCTCATGTGATCACAGCAGTGCATTCAATAGAATTCAAAAGCATTTACAAGGGACAGAAGAATTGCTTGACAAAAAATTCTAATTCAAAAAAAGAATTTTTACTGGTTTTACAATTACAGCAATTTTCCATCACATAATGACACATGGTTGCAAAAAGTGTGGCAAAAAGTGCTTGGCCCAATGGGGAATCGAACCAGCAAGGTTGAATTGGGAGTTCAGTGCTCTAGCCACTGGGCTGTGTAAGCTGTGGTGACAACTGGCATACTGTTATACCATTATGTATGAAGAATTGCTAAACCATTGTTCAAATAGGGCAGTGCTTTCTGGAGTCAGCCAATCACAACCTCTCAATACCAAGGTCAAGGTCACAGACTCTCCCAGGACAAGGAACTGGGTCAAAGGCAGATGGAATGGCCAATCAAGAACTCCTGAACTAGGCCAGACCTATTGCTAAATGTTGTGACAAAAAAACTTTACCTCCACCAGCATTCAGTACTGTCAACCTATAGACTTGAAGCTCCAAACTCTATCCACTAGACTGGATGTGCAACTGTAGACCACTCTTTATTTCTAGTCTTATGTATCTCATGTGATCACAGCAGTGCATTCAATAGAATTCAAAAGCATTTACAAGGGACAGAAGAATTGCTTGACAAAAAATTCTAATTCAAAAAAAGAATTTTTACTGGTTTTACAATTACAGCAATTTTCCATCACATAATGACACATGGTTGCAAAAAGTGTGGCAAAAAGTGCTTGGCCCAATGGGGAATCGAACCAGCAAGGTTGAATTGGGAGTTCAGTGCTCTAGCCACTGGGCTGTGTAAGCTGTGGTGACAACTGGCATACTGTTATACCATTATGTATGAAGAATTGCTAAACCATTGTTCAAATAGGGCAGTGCTTTCTGGAGTCAGCCAATCACAACCTCTCAATACCAAGGTCAAGGTCACAGACTCTCCCAGGACAAGGAACTGGGTCAAAGGCAGATGGAATGGCCAATCAAGAACTCCTGAACTAGGCCAGACCTATTGCTAAATGTTGTGACAAAAAAACTTTACCTCCACCAGCATTCAGTACTGTCAACCTATAGACTTGAAGCTCCAAACTCTAGCCACTAGACTGGATGTGCAACTGTAGACCACTCTTTATTTCTAGTCTTATGTATCTCATGTGATCACAGCAGTGCATTCAATAGAATTCAAAAGCATTTACAAGGGACAGAAGAATTGCTTGACAAAAAATTCTAATTCAAAAAAAGAATTTTTACTGGTTTTACAATTACAGCAATTTTCCATCACATAATGACACATGGTTGCAAAAAGTGTGGCAAAAAGTGCTTGGCCCAATGGGGAATCGAACCAGCAAGGTTGAATTGGGAGTTCAGTGCTCTAGCCACTGGGCTGTGTAAGCTGTGGTGACAACTGGCATACTGTTATACCATTATGTATGAAGAATTGCTAAACCATTGTTCAAATAGGGCAGTGCTTTCTGGAGTCAGCCAATCACAACCTCTCAATACCAAGGTCAAGGTCACAGACTCTCCCAGGACAAGGAACTGGGTCAAAGGCAGATGGAATGGCCAATCACAATCTGTCCCCTGCTCTCACATGCTATTTCCCCCTCTCTCTCTCCTGACCCCTCTCTCCATCTCTCTCCTCCAGCTCTCACACTCTATTTCCCCTTCTCTCTCCTGACCCCTCTGTCTCCTCACGCTCTCACACTCTCCTGACCCCTGTCTCTCTCCCTCCTCCAGCTCTCACACTCTATTTTCTCCTCTCTGTCCTTCCCCTCTCTCTCTCTCTCCTCCAGCTCTCTCTCTCTCTCCTGCCCCCCCCCCCCCCCCCTAGCTCTCCTCCAGCTCTCAACTCTATTTACCCCTCTCTCCTGCCCCTCTCTCTATCTCCTCCCGCTCTCACACTCTCCTGCCCCTCTCTCTTTCTCCTCCCGCTCTCTCTCTCTCCTGACCCCCCCTCTCTCCTCCAGCTCTCAACTCTATTTCCCCCTCTCTCCTGCCCCTCTCTCTCTCTCTCCTCACGCTCTCACACTCTATTTCCCCCTCTCTCTCCTGCCCCTCTCTCTATCTCCTCCTGCTCTCACACTCTCCTGCCCCTCTCTCTATCTCCTCCCGCTCTCACACTCTATTTCTCCCCTCTCTCTCCTGACCCCTCTCTCTATCTTTGGCAACGAGGGCAATGTTAGCTTTAATATCGTTTATTTATACCCAATTACTTCACTGTACTATGCTGTACACGGAAAAGAGTATTCATTGTCAGGGGATTTGTAGCAAGAGAAGACAAGACAATGGTTACATTACATACAGTTTATTTATTTATTATTCTCTCATAACAAAGTTCATTACAATTGGAATGAAACAGAATTCATCCAAAGCAATACAGAAGTTCATAAAGCAAGCAGTGATCATCATTAATTATTACAGTAATACCGCATAAAATCGTCATCGTCGCCTATACTTTAACAGTGGAAGATCTGATTTTATGTTTATTTTATTTAAACCTCACGTTTTCAAATGAAGTAAAGGGTAGGAATCACTCAGACCTATAGCTCACAGCTTATGCCTAACGGCTCAACTCACAGAAAATTTGCCTAGTCATCACTTGAATTTTAAACTAAATGTAAATACATTTTCCAGAGTTTGTACCAAAATAAAACTTTAAATCAAAGCCAAAATAATCCGCACCAACAAATCACAGTAGGATATCAACCACGGAAGGGATTTATATTATAAAATGCCTTAAGTTAACCACTTTTTGTTAATATCATATATATAAATTTCAGCTGCATATGGGTAAGATTTTCAGAAAATGTACAATTGGCAGCTGTACACATTTAGTAAATTCTGCTAAATTAAGCTGCAATTTGGTCAATACTAGGTAAATTCGAGTATATTCGGCATTGCATTGATTCTAGCAATATGTTTGGTTAGGTTGAACTGAACTTTATTTTTGTTTGAAATTTGGGAAGATTATTTGAGAAGATTGGCGAAGTTGAATTGTACATTTTCTGAAAATCTGACCCACATATTCGCAACTGACTGCCTACAACTGCTTGAGAAACAACACTGCAGATCCCAAAGTTCACAAAGAGTCAAACCAATTGATATCCTGTCATATGTATCCATATTATATATGTGCAGAGGGATTTCTTTGGCTGCGGGGAAGAGCAGAGAAGCAGAGGGAGAGGGTGGGAGAAATCAGATAGGGAGAGGGGGAATAGGATAGAGAGCAGAGAGGGAGGGGGTGTTATGTAACATTACGTAACATTGTGTAACCTCATTATATTTATATTAATTATTAATTATCACCTATTATCTCATTACTTAAAATCGCTAATTATACTTAACTAGCTAGGACTGTGCAAGTCTACTTATACATGCTATGCCATGGGTATTACGTAAGGGCTACGCCCACCTACTTACTATGCAGACCCTGGAGGAGCATGTACATTTACTCTGATTCATTAAACAGTTGCTTGGTTCTTCTCACGAAGACTACACATCTCTTCCGAGTTTATTCTTACACTTTAACAGGGGAGAAAGATGGGAGGGAGAGGATGGGAGAAAGGAAAGAGGAAGGAGAGGGCGGGAGAGGGCGGGAGAGAGAAGAAGAGAATGAACGAAGCAGAGTAAATAGTGATCCCGAATAGTCAGGTCTTCTGCCGAGTGCCTTAATTCTTGTTTTGACATTAGAAATGGTTACAAAGTTTCAACAACATGAAATAACAAGAACTAAATTATAATTTTACAAGGGAAAATTAACGATTGGTTAACCCCGTTGGGGGCAGAGCAAGACAAGCGCGCGCGACTATGTATCATAGCACACTCGCCTCTGGGCTTTTGAACTGACCCCCACCCTCCACGCCCTACACCATGTCATCAGTACAACTGCTGCCCAAGAGTGCAAAAACTGCTGCCTGAGAGTGCAAAGGGAGAACTCGGTGCTATACTCTTCTGCGTAGAAACTATGTGACAATTGACTGACTATCGTCATCAGAATTGCGGACAGTGATTATCAATACTGACATCTCTTTGAATTACCCCTTTTCTGTATTGTTGATTTGTTATGTACTATTGCTCATGGATTGTATACTCTAGGAGATAAATAAATATCTCACAACCCCAAGCTTGTGTTGTGTTTAAGATGTTATGAGGTGAAAATAATTTGATGACAATAACTAATTTTAGATTTGAATGCTGCTAGAGATATTGAGATTCAGATATCAATGAACGAAAGGGTTATATTAAACCTGTATCATCATATTCTTGGTTTGCAGGTAGAAATAAATATAAATATATCAATATAAAATACAACCAATTGCTATAGAAATATACCATAGTAACCTGGATAATGTTGCCTAAGTACCAAGACAGTCTTGGACGACTTCAATAATTGGGTGAAATCCCCAGAAAATGTACAATTCACCTTCCCCAAACCTCTCAAATAACCCACATTTCAGACAAAAATATGGTTCAAAACTCAGCTCATTTCAACCTAACCAAACAGATAACTAGAATCAATGCAATGATGAATATACTCGAATTCTTTTGTGTATTCTGAGTAATCTTTGCCTTTTTTGTATGTGCATGGCCTGTCGTGTATAGGACACTGTCCCGGGTATATGGTTTTATTTTTTGATATTTGCTAATCTATCGCATTCATAAGGTTATACCTTTTTTATTATTATATTTGTATAATTCTAATCATAATTATAATCATAATTATAATCATAATTGTATTCGTGTCTACAATATCCTGCTTACGTTGTGATATATTTTCTATGAATATTTTTCTAATATTTTTCTATCTGATTTAAATCAGCTTTTCTGTGAATAGTGTACTTCTTTGCATAATGTCTGGCTGAATAAACACCTTAAAACAAACAAACAAGTGACCTAGTATTGCCCAAATTGACTAAATCTGTACAGCTGTCAATTGTATGTTTTCTGAAAATCTGACCCAATCTGAATTTGGTCAGTCCCACATGCTTCCCCAATACCTTGGAACACACAGGCCTGGAAGATTGGTCAAAAAAATTATAAATTTTCTGAAAATCTTACCCACATGTTGAGGTTCCCTCGGACAGCTTCAGTATTGAGCCGGTTGGGGTACCCTTCAACGTGCTTGTTGGTTCTTGTGCTGTACCAATAGACCAACAATGAACTTGTAGTCCCGCTGATCCACTGGCGATCCATATGGGTTAAATTTTTCAGAAAACATTTATAAATTCTGCTAAATTAGGCTGCAATTTTGCCAATTTAATACTAGGTAAATTCGAGTATATATATTCGAAACAAAACATTATTAGAACTACTTTTACCACCTCTACTTCCCGCGGGCGGCGCGGCCAGAGGTGGATATTCAACCGACCTTGCAGTGGTGGATATGGACCGACCGACCATTGCAAAAAAAATGTATAAGTAACATATCCTCTCCACATTGAAGCATGACATGGGTCGTCACTCAACCTTCCATTTGCTGATAGAACCATATGACATAACCAGACAAACAGAAAATTGAAGGCAGACCCAGTCTTTCGTGATACGCAGTCTGGAAAACGAAATCATAAACACCAACCTTATGAAGCACGTCCATGGTGGACATTACGTCGTTACACATGAATTTTGTTTGTTAAAAGTCTGGCCTGTAAGCGAATAAAAAAAAACAAAAAAACCTTCTGTGACGGTGATCGTGAAGCTGGGCCTATATCCAAGCTAATAAATAATAAATATAGAATGGAACTCGCCTGTTGTTGGTTCTTATGCTGTACCAAACTTGTAGCCCAAGTCCCGCTGGTCCACTGGCGATCCATATAGTCGACAACTGGCTGCATTGCTGTGTTGTCAGTAGCTGGTATCCAACGATTCAGCTCAAAGAAGGCTTCAGTGTTCTACAGGCAGGGATAGGAGGAGTGAGTGAATGAGTGAGTGAGATTGGTTGCTTTACGCCCTTATCAACCCTTTGAAGTGTTGTATCAAGGGCGGGAGAGCTGAGGAGATGCTTGATATGTCGCAAGATAGGACCTTGCTTCACCAACATGATCTGAAATTAGAAAACAAGACGAGACGTATCCACTCCGAAAATCTGCAGAATTGGGAGAAACAAAATCCTACACAAAAACTTACCTGAAGACCGTTCTATAAATATCAGTACATATACCAACCTTTGTGAAGAGTCGCCCCCATTGCCAGTTCCTAAGTTTGAGGTAGGAGGCGCAGTTGCGCTGAATGATACGGATGGCATTTAACTGTTGCAGACGCTTCTGGTAGTTTCTACACAACAGAAAATGAGAAATACATAAGACATTTTATAGTAATATCTCTGGATTTAATCAAATTAATTACGAATTCCTCAATGGAACAGATTTCTTTGTAGAAGCAGATTGCCAATGATTCTCCGGTACCGATATTTTCCTTCTATTGGCTTAGTATAAGTAATATTTACTTGTAGATCCCATCAAATCTCATCATTTATAAATGTTATACGTAATGGTTAGTTTTTACCTCCGGGTGAGACATCCGCGAGCATATGCCTGGAACTGGATGATGATGTCTGTGAGCTTCAGATCCCGCTCCTCCTCTAGGTGCGCCAACACACCGGCACGGAAGAAAATCTTACTCTGACCGACCCTGTACAAGTTAGAGTCAAGCTCCAGAGCCTTATCTAAAAGTGGAGATACAATATGCATTTAGTACATTGGAAAGAAATTCTAGTTCAACGTCCAAGTGAGATCTCCTACGCGCATGCTCGAGCAGTCTTTAAAGCTTCGCCTCTGTCCAAATACTAGGAAGTAACTGTGAAACACAAAAAACTAAGAGAAGAAAAATGTAAAGCCACACCCATTTTTCCCCCTTTGGGTTAGGGCGGGTGGGCACTTAGTCCCTCATCACACTAGATAACACTAATAAAGTTCTAGTCAAATATCACCTTT
Organism: Sthenelais limicola; assembly: GCA_942159475.1. NCBI lineage: Eukaryota > Metazoa > Annelida > Polychaeta > Phyllodocida > Sigalionidae > Sthenelais > Sthenelais limicola. The sequence goes on from OW804102.1 coordinate 42,969,175, forward strand.
GTACCAAGGTAAGTCTCATTTAACTTGGGAACTTTACTGCGCTGTCATCTAGTGATGATGAGCAGTACTAAGTGAGATTTTAAAGCTTCTCCACTTTGGACAGAGGCGGTCGTAATGTAACAACAACTGTAACCTCAACGAAACTTAGCGTAAATAATTACCTAAAGTTTCTTCTTCAAAGAAGGCACTGTGATGTGGCAATGTCCACCTATAAATCAGTAGACCCTGGGGGTTGGGACTTCGTAGTAGTCAGTATACGTAGGAGGCTGAGTAGTAGGGAGTCATTAATCACTTGGATCTATTGTACTATTCTTGGTATAGCTGAAGCTATAGTCACAATAAAAGCACAGCATTTCAGCTGGTAAAGACACTTCCATTTACAACACCACTACCGACTTATGTCTTGAATTTCGAGCTGCGAGATATAGTCTACAGGCTAGACTCCTACTATATTCCTCTAAGGAATCTGGACATATTATAGAGTTTAATCTCTTGGTCTTAGAGATAGAAGGATAATCTCTGGGACTTGGAGATTGACAAAATGGTGGAGAAACCGATAGAAGATCCAATGGTGCCAGCTTAAAAAGACAGTATTTCTGCCTACAGAAGGAACAGCTGTCACGAAAAGACCATATGGCAGACAGAACTGGCAGGAGGCTGACTTTTTGACTATGAAGGTAGGTGCAAGATTTGTTACTAAGCAGTCACGGAGATAGGACTACTGATGTATAGACAGGTGGGAGACCATGAATAGTTATAATGGTACATACACGATAAATACATTGTTCTTATTTAATAGAAAGGTGAGTTTTTATCTGTGATGAGACTGCAAGTAAACAGAGTCTAATTTAAGTACTACCATGTCAAAAAGTCAAGTCGATATCAAAATATACAGATACAGGTATTAGCCACAGTAAAAGAAGAAGGCTAATGTTCTAAAAATGGTGATATCAAACAAGTTCAGAATATAACATATATGAGGAAATAATTTCTGAAGGAGCTAAGGATTGAAATATTTCAATAATGAGACAAGTTAACAGCAGGGATAGAAAAAGAACTATCCAGAAAAAGAAACAATAGTAACAAGTAACTTTATAATAGTTGGAAGTGGTTTTAAGAACAATATTATAGACCAATGATTGACTATGTTTTGTGATAACTATGTACTTGGAAAAGAACAATTTTCAGGACCTTTTGTGTGTGTCATAAATCAGGTGTTTCATGTGTGCAGGAATGTCGAACAGACAGATCTCTGATTTGTGATTGTGTTTGTTGAGGAGGCTGCAAGGAAATTTATCACCTGGTAGCAGGAATCTGTATCCCATTATGAGACACATGGACTAGGGACGTATCAAGAACAATAGATACATTCCTGGTACAGGTGACACGTACAGAATAGTGTTACAAAGTGACAGTAATGGGAGGTAAAAAGAATAAAAATAAGGGCAAGAATAAAGTACGAGACGGATACTTTATGGAACGAATGGTTCGTCATTTAAGAAACAAACAATACGTCTCACAAGTTGAATTGCCTGAACAAGACATTTCTTTGAGCCCTAGAGACACAACACAAACACAGCAGCTAGCGGACAACACGAACACACCAAGCAAGAAAGCTTACCCTGAGTTGGAGAAAGAAATAGAACAACACAGGCAAAAAGCAATTGGTTCAGGGTTTGGTAAACTGGACCAAGATAATATCGATAGACTGGACCAATTTATGGAATCACACCGAACCAGAATGGCTGTTAGAGCTCAGGATTTTGGTCGTGGACAATTGGAAAGTCCTGATCCGTTTGGTTTTGATGAGGGAGAACAAAAAGAACATGCGAAGGACAGTAATATTCAATGTTCTTTCGAGGTAGAATCTCCCACAAAAGACAGTAGGAGGATTGACGGCAATGTTGATAATCAGTCATCACGAAGAAGAGAATTGTTTGGTGAAAATTCGCCACGGGCAGCAGCAGGCAGACCATCACAAGGAGAGCAGCTGTTAGCAAACATGGGTGAATCAACTGAAGAAAGGGGAACGAAAGAAGTATTTCACATACAGAAGCCTGGTTCGGTTAATGCAGCTGGAACAGGGACACCTGAGAGGAACCTTACTCAAGAGCACTCCCTTTAGTAGAGCCGTCCCCAAATCCGGTCCCTCTACCTCTCTGCGGTAGAACCTGGCGAAAGTACTGGCATTTGTCCACCTCGCCTTCTTAAGGATAGACTGTATAGGTAAGTCCATGGCGCTTGCCTTAGAAGTGCTCGCTGCCCTCGTGCTGTGAGCCTTGAACAAGTCTGTATCCACCCCACTCATTTTAAGGGTTGTCTTAATCCACCGAGAGATAGTATCTTTCGAAACACTCCTGTGCGGTTTAGCAAAAGAGAGAAAGAGCTGGTCTTCTCCCTTCCTCAGCAATTCAGTCCTCTCGATATACCTCGTGAGGCATCTCACTGGACAAATTCTGCCGTCCTCTCTGAAATACTCAATTTTAAGAACATCCAAAGGAGCCCCCTCCTTGTTATGCTTCAAGAGTTTATCCATCAAAATGATAATCCTGTCCTTTTCCCAAACAATATTGGATATTTTTATAGCGTGCAAAGTCTGAGTTCTTTGGGCCGAAACTAAGGCCAACAACGTTGCCAACTTGTACGATAAGTCCTGTAACGACGCCTCTGAGTTCTTTGCCCATCTTTTCAACTGAGCAAATACCACGTTAACGTCCCACATGGTCCTGTACCTGGGCTTGGGAGGGTTAATTTCCGAAACTCCCCTCATAAACTTGCAAATAACTAGGTTTTCACCTAACATCTTCTCTTGACTCGCGGTCAGAGACAAAAAGTTAGAAAGTGCTGACCTCGCTGATCCCACAGCTGAGTAAAACAGTCCTTCTTTAAACAACTTGAACAGGAAATTCACAATTCGAGGAATATGCACCACGGTGCAACTAACCTTTTCCTCAACACAGAATTGGGCCCACTTTCTAAGCGAGCAATCATATTGGGACAGAGTCCCAGGCCTCCAGGCGGTCATCATGACCTCCGCCGCTTCTGCAGAAATTCCACTGTTAATCCAGACCTGCCTTAGAGAGTCCATGCAAGCAGTCTGACCATCCAGGTCTCGTCCGACACTGGGTTCCAAAGCTCCACCTTTCCTAGATGAATTTTGCCTGTCGTCATTCTGACCAGCATGCCGAACCAAGACTGAGCTTCCCAATCTGGAGTGATGATAACTCCTGATGCACGATCCCTTCTTGCTTTCTGAGCGGTCCTGGCAATCAGTCTGAAAGGAGGAAAAGCATAAAAGTATTTTCCAACCCAATCAAGCGTAAACGCATCAATAAACGAGGCATCTGGATCTGGGTACCAGCTACAGAAAACCTCACATTTGTTATTCAATCTTGAAGCGAACAAATCAATGTCAAAGTTCCCAACTTTCCGTTTAATCTTCTTAAACACCTCATCAGGTAACTCCCATTCTAGGTTTTCCCTAAAATTCCTGGATTCATAATCCGCATCCTCATTTTCTACTCCGGGAACATGAACCGCAAACAGCCACATCTCCCTAAGCTGACAGAACTCCCACAGTTCCCTCGCTATAGTATCGCACTGGGATGAGCGCATGCCTCCCAGATGATTCAGATAAGCAACCGCAGTTGTATTGTCACATTCGCATCTAATGAAAGCCCCTCTTTCATCCCTAAGGAGGCTCTTGAGACCCAGAAAAATGGCCAAAAGTTCTTTGGCATTAATGTGGAGGTCGTACTCTTCACCCCTCCACACCCCTCCTGTTCTCCTGACACCGACCAGGGCTCCCCACCCCAGGTCTGACGCATCTGTGAATAAAACCCAATCTGGTGGTCTATTCCAAATTCTCCTTGATGCTGTTGGGATATAATCCAACCACCAAACTAGCTCATTCCTAGCTTCTGGAGACAATTCCATTTTCGAATCAAAATTCTGGTTCCCTTTCAAGGCCTGAACTTTATCTTCCTCAATGTACCTATAGTGGGACATCCCATACTCTGCCCCTTTCGTAAGATCAATCAAGACCCCCACACATTGAGCTACTTGCCTCACTGTAGGTCTTCTCGTATGTAATAACCTATTCGTTAGAGAGATGAACTTCTCTCTTTTCTCCTCAGTCGGATAGATAAGCATTAGCTCCGAATCTAGAATATAGCCCAAGAAAATCAATTTTCTACTAGGTTCAAAACAACTCTTGTTCTTGTGCACTGTAAACCCCAGGTTTGTGAGTAAGAGGGCCAATTCTTGGACCGCCTTCCTGCAATCTTCCTGTGATTCATGCAGAATAAAGCTGTCGTCCAAATAGCCAAAAGCTGTAAACCCTTTAGTCTGTAAGGTTGCCCACACAGGCTTCAGAATCTTCGTAAAATATCTAGGCGCTTGTGCTAACCCCATAGGTAAACAGGTATACTGGTAGAGTGCCCCCCCCCCACCTGAACCTCAAAAACTTCCTGTCTCGAGTATCTATCGGAACAGTATAGTACGCGTCTTTCAAATCGATCGACGCCATAAAACATCCTTGTGACATCAAATCTAATGCTGACTGCAAAGTCTCCATTTTAAAATGCTCATACCTGACTGACTTATTTAGTGGCGACAGATCTAAAATCACTCGGAACTCTCCATTAGGCTTCGGTCTCAAAAATACATTTGAGATAAACTGTCCATTCCTATTGAAACAAGGTTCTATGACCTTTTTCTTCAACATTTTCCCCACCTCATTCCCTACTAAAGGGATTTCCTGCTGACTAAGTCTAAGCGGTCTAGGTTCGAAATTCTGTTGCGGAATTTTCTGAAACTCTAATCTAGTTCCCTGAACAGCTATCAGAATAAAAGCGTCTGATGTAATATCCTTCCATACTTCTAAACAATTCTTAGTATTGCCTGCTCTAAACAAGTTAGGGTCTAACAAGGAAGAAATGAAAGGTCCCACCTGAATTTCTGCGGGAGCGGTGTGGAGGGGACGGCCAGTTTTCACTGGGTCCCCTTTCCCTGAAAACCCTGCTGCGAACCTGAAGCTCCAGAGTGGCCTCCACGATTGGCTCCACCCGAAAACCTCGCTTTCTTAGCTGGGCCTCCGCCACCTCTGTTGTTGGCGTTGAAACCTCCTCCACTGAACTTGCCCCCCCCCCTTCTTCTGGGGGACAAAAGCCTTTTTCTTGGCCGTCTGCTGTTCCTTCGGAGGATCCTTCTTCAAGAAAGCAAACATCCGGTTTGACTTCCTAATGGCCTCGATTTTATTAGGCACATCACCACCAGCCAAACATTCGGCTGTTGCTGGATTTTTCTCATCGTTGAATAAATCCTTAAGCTCTGCATTTGTGTCCACTTTCAGGACCTCCCTACGGGCCTTGGTGAGGTCCGCCACTGCCTTGGTTGTCACCACCACTGCCTTTGATAAGGCTTCAAAAGTCACTTGTGACGAGGCGTTTTTGGGAGCTAGATCCTTTTGCATGTCCATGACCGGTAGTAGAATGGAAAGCGTGGTAATCAGATATTCGTTCGCCCTAGCAAGAATCTTATCATTCTCCTTGTGCTCCTTTGAGAGCAAGTCCTTTACCTTCGGCGGGAGCTTTGGCACTTTCAGAGATCCCACATTTTCCGGGGGCGGAAACTCCTTCTGAATTCCTTCCAACGCTTTGAAGTTGAAATTCCCGGCCGACATCTCAGTCATGAGTTTCACTAAGGCCGCGCTTACAGCCGGGCCCTGGTCCTCCTTGCGATTGACTGACTTGACAAGCTCGTCGAGGAAAGCATTGGTCTCCGTGACCATTTCCTCTTCACACTCTCCTTCAGACATGTCTGAATCCGACATAGAATGAACTTTCCTTTCCGAGCTGGGCGGAGGAGAAGTGTTCTTCATAACCTGATGAATTTTCTCTGTGAATTCTCGCCTGCCAGCAGCATCCAGTTTGCCGACAAACTTATCCAGGTTCAAGTCGAATCCTTTGGGCTTGGTCTTCGCCTTCACCGTTTGCGTGAAAGGCGCCTTTCCACCCAGGCCTCCGAGGCCCATTCCCACTCCTGGTGTCCCCATATAATCCAACTTAGGGGGATCACCGACGACACCTTCGTCTCCTGAGCATGAGGAATGTTCCGAATCCGACATGATGACTTATGCAAACAAAAGTCCAACTTGTAACGTACAAGAAGAGCGGCACGTCGACCACGAGGTACCACGTGCGCTGAACCGCCTTGAACTGCTTTGGCCACTTCCTTAGCACGTTCTGGCCCGAACTCTGGCCCGAACGAAAAAAGTTCGTAAAAGTCACAAAAAAGAGCAGACACAATGTCTAGCACTCTAATTGTTCCTTAAAAAATCACAGGAAGCAATGGATGCCTCCGATAATCCAAGATCGACGATAAAAAGTAGCCACGACGTAAAATGACGTCAGCCTGCTCGACGTAAGCGGAAGTAACTGCTCGAGCATGCGCGTAGGAGATCTCACTTAGTACTGCTCATCATCACTAGATGACAGCGCAGTAAAGTTCAGGACATTGTATTAAATATATCCTCGCATTTTGAAGGCCATCGTATGGAGTATATTTAGTTACTTTACTGGTAAGTACCCATCCAGATGCATTGCAAACTTTTTTTTTCAAAATAAAATTATCAAATTTAAAATATAGAAATACATATAAGGTGTCCTAGTGTTTACTATCATTAAAATCGGCTTGATCTCCTCTCTTCAAATATAGTGATATCTCAAAATCCATATTTTGCGACTTATGACTCATTCTCCTAAAACGGATCACATATCATGAGAGATGACCACTGTCCGGTTGCTGCCATCTAACCACGAGGATTCTATCCTAGGGTTACGTCCACGGTCCGACCAGAACATTCTCCTGTAGCAAACAAGCATCCCCACATTAATGTCTCCCAATAGGAAAACTCCATACCAACTGCACCAACCTCGGCGGACATCATACTTTTCGTGACCTATTTCTTTCAGCCACCTCGATATAAAAGCTGCATACTGTTGAAAGGTAATGACTATATGAACAGACACAAATTTACTACGACTCTTTTGCAAGCGCTAAACGTAGAAATAATAATGCATCTATACTGAACATCAATAGAGCAATATGTATAAAATGTATTCTAGTATACAAATATTGGTCTATTTTCTGGTATAAACAATAACAAAGGTATATATATCATATGAGAGAAGCAGCTCTCTGCCTTAACTTTATTAACAGTCTTACACCTTGGAGTTGCCTTAAAAGAATGAACCATCATATGCGAGAAGCAGATTGGTAACGTGTGATAAAAACTTACCCCGTTCTGGGATCTACGGCCGGGGCAGTGGGAGAGTCTATGTTGGTGGAGTGTATGGTTTTCATCATACCACTCTTTATATGGGTCAGATCTTCAGAAAATGTACAATTCAATCCTCTCAAATAAACCAAATTTCAGACGAGAATAAAGTTCAAAAGAGAGTTCAATCGAACCAAACAGATTGTCAGAATCAATGCAATGCCGAATATACTCGAATTTACCTGAAGTTGGCCAAAATGCAGCCGAATTTACTAAATGTATACAGCTGCCAATTGTACATTTTCTGAAAATCTTACTCATATCCAGCATCTGTATGAGCTTAGTTTCTGTATCCATCCAGTAGAGGCGCTTGCCTACCCAGTCCCACGTCAGTCCAATCGGCTTCTTCACGTTTTTAATCTGTCAATCATTACGTAACGCGTGTATTTAAAATCTATTAAAATCTCATTTTCTTCTCAATATTTCACACATATCGGATACAATATTGGTTGTAAAAATTGGTTTGTAACTAGTGAAATCCATTTATTATTTTTGTAATTGTTTTATTAAATTATCTCGATGTAAAAGGAGTAAATATACAGGGCGCAACGAAAACCACCCTTGGGGTGAGCGTGTCATACATTGTTAATAATTTCTTGAATAAAATATGTTAAAAAAAGTCTTTTGGGAATTATAAAAACATCTTTTCAGGTGAACAAAAATAATTTCTATTCATTATTCATCCATTGATAATTATTTATTTCTCCCTATGAATACAACGTCTTTGAATAGGGGGAAATATAGGGCGCTTTCATGTACAATTGTTAAGGAAGATATATATGCTATCCGATAAGGCAGAACACAAGTTTTTTTTGTTTTGTTTTTTTAAATTTCTTATACTAACAACTCCGATGAATCCACCCAGATCTGAAATCTAAATAATGTCACAGCACACGCCCTTCTCAAATATATTCAAATCACAAAAAGAGCTTACATTTAGCGCATCCAAGCCTGGTGGAATTTCTTGCTCAGGCGTGTCATCTTCGGAAGGCGAGTTGCCCCTCTCTTCTTCCTTGGTTCCCTCATTGTTGTTATTGGTGTCCCGACGTCGGCGGGCCGTGAGTGTTCCTTCACCATCTATTGATGGATACAGTCACGGGGCTGAAGCTGCCTATGTATACCACCGTATTGGCCACATCCACCGCCATGGATGTTATTTGGAAGTACACATTAGTCTGATCCTGGAAACAAGGGACACTTCATTGAGTAAGTCTTCGTAACAGAGAGGTAGTATTCCAGATATAAATTTTTTCACCTGTGTAATAGAAACAATTCAATGATGTGTATTATGTACTTTTTACAACGTGTGAGCCTTTTTCTTTACATCCTTTCCGTGCAGGGCGAATTACTCCCTCACTAAGGCCTGACATTGCTATATCTTCTGGTTGGGCTAGGTCACAGCTTATAGATATATAATCTATATTGTCTGATGAAGTTCGCCTATACTATAAGCTGACTTCAAAATTAGTTGACTACATAATAGGAGGGAGGACGGTAAGGTTCTCGAACTGTATTTTGAGCCTATTTTTCTCTTAAATTTGGGTTGTTTCAGAGGATTTGTGAAGACGAATTGTACATTTTCTTACGAATTGACCCCTCTATCAATAGCACTTACCTCTGGTCTGGGGTAGACACGTTGGTACATGCCAGTAGGGTTGAGATCTGATTTGTGGATCTGGTTCTCAGCACCAATGACCATGAAGGGTTTACTGCCGGTAGACTTACACCCGGTGCCATTACTATAGTGGTGAATATAGCCTTCGACACAGGCCCATTTATAGGTACCTCTTTCATTGACACAGGCCTGGGGACATACCCCGAACTCTTTACACTCGTCTTTGTCTGAGAATAGGAGAGCAACATAGAAAATTAGAATGCGTTCATTAATGCATTATAATCATTTTCATAAAAAATACTGCATACAAAGAAAAAAAGGGAGATTTCATATGCATTACATATTCACCACAAATTACAGAAAAAAATATCTTCTCACGAAGGAAAGAGTGTGAAGGTTGAATAAATTTTGGCAAAATTTGCTTGTATTTCAACCATTTTTGCTTTACTCGGCTGTTTAGTTCCGATCCTATAGCTGGTCTTCCACTATAAACTCCGGTGGTAGTATATTACTATCTATAGCTGAGAGAAAACACGCTAACGTGTGTCATACCCATACCCATACCCATGCATAGTGTCATAGACAACCATACACACGGCCGGCCTTTGGTGACCCAGTCAGCAAGCACTGAATTGGAGGAGAGATACTAGTAGTTCTTGTCCGTCGCCGCCACTAGGTGGCGCCAGGACACAGGAGACGCGGCGCGCAGTTGTCAGTTCACCGGATTGCGCAGACCGTGTATGTCTACGCCGGGATTTTCCTCACGCATTTTGGATATTTTCTGTGTTCGTCGAAGTTATTCGCCTTCAATTCGTCGGTATTTTGGACTATAAGTGCCTAAAGATCCTTCTGGGAGTGGAAATTTTCCTCCTTTTGGGTTCTAGGGTTGATCTGTCGTTTCCCAGTTTGGGCGTCGATCTTCCTGCTGGCCACGTGCAGCCGCCATTTTTCTTCTAGAGCGCTTCTCGCCCAGATCTACTCGACCTACTACTTTGGCTGTTTTCCCTAAGCATTTCGGATTTGTGTCTTAATTGACTCTCTGAACTGACTTTATTGTTTTCTCCGGCTATTCACCATGGGTGATACACCAGAGGCTATGAGGAAAGCGCCAGAGCCTGTGAAGAAAGGGCTGAACCTCCCGGAGAGCGAGGCCCCGGCTCTTAAGGATTATCCTCTTCAGGACATTATGAACCAATTAAAGTCTATACACAGCTCTGTTAAGTCAACTAATGAAGCTGTTGCTAAAGCGACGTCTCTTTCTAATACTGTAGCGGCTAGAATGGATTCTTGGGAAGCGCGACCTACTTCGGTCGCACGTGCTCCGCTAGGCCTCGGCCATGACCCACTTGATGACACGTGGGCGCCCTCCAGCTTTGACCTATTTCACAGGGATGTTCCATCTAAGAACTATACTAGAAGTTACTTAGGAGATATGGTGCGTCGAGAGAAGGATGGAGATTGTGTTTCTTTGGGTCCTGACTCTCGCAGATCTAGGAGCCCTATGAGAAGGTCTCGCTCCAGATCTCCTTATTATCGCTCACGCTCTCCTTGCCGTGGGTCGCCTCGTCGGAGTTCGCCTACGCTGCATCCCATGAGCAGTAGGGCATCATCCCCTGTTACTCATCGTTCGGGCCTCTTTCACCTTCCATCGATGGATGATAATGATTCTATGTTTTTAGAAGAGGGTGAATGTCCGGAAGAGGAGGAACCTAGGTCAGGTCTGTTCGATACCTTGCTAAAGCAGTTATGTATTGATGATTCAGTTGGAACAGAGATCAAAAACAAGGAGTTTTCTGATTTCTTGAAGGGCATTCTTACGAAACCTCCAGTAGGAAAGGTTCTTGATGAGACTAGAGGGAAATATAAAAGACCTAGTAATATTGATGAACTCAAAGTTCCGTCCATTCCCTCAGAGGTGTGGAGTAATATCCCTCCGATTAAGCAGCGCAATGATAATACTGCTCAGAATTTGCAGAAGACTTTTCTGGCGGCAATTAGCGCGGTGGCTTCCACGGGAGATGATTTAATGGCGGTTCGTTCCATGGTTCTCAAGGTAGAAAAGATGCAAAAATGTTTGCATTCTTTGTTGACTACTCCGGAGTCTGGTAAACCAATGGATAAAGCTAAAGTTGGTGACGTTTCTTCAAAAATCAACGATGCCCTTGCTATTATCTCGGCCCTCATCAAAGCTTCTGTGAGTACTACTGCTGATGGTATAGGCATGTTGGCCTTCTTTAACTTGCATATTTTCACCAAGAGGCGTCGCAATGATTTGGTCCCTGTATTCAAAGATCAATACAAGGAAATGGCCAGCAATTCGAAGAGATTTCCTTCTACTCCTGCTCACTTGTTCGGAGAAGATCTCGAACAAAATATCAAGTCTCTAGATGCGAGTAAGAAGCTATCGGTAGTGGTGGATATTCAGGCAGCTTCTAATACTCAGAAGGGAGGTCAACAGAAGGCTAAGGGTCAGGAAAATGCTTCTGCTAAGGCAAAAAACTCCTCGAACCCTCCCTCCAGGGGCAGGGGGGGTCAGAGGGGTGCTCAACGAGGACGGGGGTCCCGCTCGGATTATCAGTACAACAGGAGGAATTCGGATTATTATCAGAGGGATTCTTACCGCTATCGAGATTATCACGATCGGAGAGATGGTCGGAGAGACGATCGTCGCCAGGATTACAGGCGGTAGAGGAGGTAGTTCACTTCATAAAGAATTTACCTGCTGGTTCTCCTGTTTACACTCTTACACCTTTAGGTGTTGTGCCTTTGAATTTCATCCCAGGGAATATAAGGAATCACCTACCCAGCTGGCGTGAATTTACTTCTGATCCCACTGTGTTATCTTTAGTTGCTGGTGTTCAGTTAGATTTCATTGCTCCACCTATACAAGTTTTTCGGCCTTCTCAGTATCTGTTTGGACCGATTCGCCGGGAGGCTGTTCAGTGTGAAGTGCAAAAGCTCATTTCTAAAGGTGTGGTTGAGGAGATTACTCAGGATCAAATCTCTTTTCAATCAAATGTTTTTGTGGTGCCTAAGCCTAACAATAAGTGGCGTTTGATAATTGATTTAACTGAATTGAACAAATTTCACAAGAAAGTTCATTTCAAGATGTATAGCTTGCAGACAGCTATAGAGATGATTCGTCCACATTCATTTATGTGCTCCTTAGACTTACAGGAGGCCTATTTCTCCTTACCTTTGCACCCGGATTACCGTAGTTTCGTTGTGTTTCCTTGGGAAGATACATTTTATCAGTTCACTTGTGTTCCCTTTGGACTGACTTCGGCTCCGTTGGTGTTTACCAAGATCATGCACCCTATATTCTCTGAAGTTCGCAACAGGGGTGGTCACGCCTTCTCGTATATAGACGATAGTTTCATTTGGGGCCTTACATCTGAAGCTTGTTTGGCCTCATTGAACATTGTGTTATCTATGCTACATCAGACAGGATTCTACGTCCATCCAGAGAAATCTTCTCTCATTCCTTCTAAGCAAATGAAGTTTCTTGGATTCATTTTGGACTCTGCGAGAATGGAGGTGTATCCTCCTGAGGAAAAAAGGACTGCAGCTTTGGATTTAGTGGCCTTTTTTCTGGAGTCTCCTGGTCGAAGACACTCGATTCGGGAAGTAGCTTCCTTAGTGGGCACTCTCATATCATTATGCAAGGGCATTGACTATGGTCTTTCCTTCTACAGATTTGTGGAAAGAGATAAGATTGCAGCCCTCCGGAGATCTCATGGAAATTTCTCTGCTACAATGGTTCTTTCACCAAGGGCCTTGGACGACCTTTGTTGGTGGGAAGAAAATTTGCCCTGGCGGGTACGTCGTATTCGTACCCTTTCTCCTTCCTTAACTATCTTCACAGATGCCTGTGATACTGGCTGGGGTGCGATAACAGATGGTGAAGTGGCTAATGGCCTTTGGGATGATGACGAGGAGGACTATCATATTAACACTAAGGAGATCCTTGCAGTCAAGCTTGGAATTTTCTCTTTGTTAAGAGAAGTTTGTGATACCCACATCCTGGTCCGTAGTGATAATGTAACCACGGTTGCTTATATTAATAAGTTCGGAGGTACAAAATCTAGGAATTGTGACATCATAGCTAGAGAGATCTGGCTCTGGGCGGAAGCCGGAAACAACTGGCTTTCTGCCTCACACGTGGCTGGAGTGGACAACACTGAGGCTGATTTGGCGAGTAGGCACTTATCAGATGACACTGAGTGGCAGCTTAATGTTGAAATCTTCGAGGAAATTGTAGAGCATTTTGGTCTTCCTGATGTGGATCTTTTTGCTTCTCGTCACAATTATCAATTGCCTATTTACGCCAGCTGGTTTCCGGATCCCTTATCTTCCTATGTGGATGCTTTTACCTTGGATTGGTCAGAGTTTAATCTGCCTTATTTGTTCCCTCCATTCAGGTTGGTGGGACGCTGCCTACAGAGAATAGAGATGCTGGGTTTATCGGCCATCCTTGTAGCCCCGGATTGGCAGGGTCAGCCGTGGCATTCCCAGCTGACCAGGAATTGTACATCTCTTCTCAGGTTTCGTCGTCGTCCGAGGAATCTACTCCCTCACAAGCGTCTGTGGCAAGATCCAAAAATAGGAAACATTCCACTCGTCGCCGCTCTCTTTTAGAACGGATGATTATTTCCACTTCGCTTTCCTCTAGAGCTAGGAAGCATTTTCGGAATAGTTGGTCTCTGAGTACCAGACGTTCATATAGAACTTATTTACGCAAGTGGAGGATTTTTTGTATGGAACAGGAGATTCCAGAGGATACTAAAGATTTGTATCAAGGAATAGAGTTTCTGTGTGATCTATATGATCAAGGATATTCATGGGCAGCAATAGGAAGTGCCCGTTCTGCCTTATCTTCAGTTTTTGGCAAGTTTGAAGGTGACTCTTTTGGCACTCACGTTTTAGTGTCAAGAGTCGTCACGGGGATGTTTAGGACACGACCTCCTAAAACCCGTTATTCGGAGACATGGGATCCGAACATTGTGTTAACTTACTTAAGCACTTTATTCCCTTTGAAGGAATTATCTTTAGTTCAGCTGACTCAGAAGGTGGCGTGTTTACTTATGTTAGTCACCAGTCAACGCGTACAGACATTAAGGACCATTCGTTGTGAAGACATTATATTCTCAGGAAAGATTAAAGCTTCTATACTTCTCTCGGAGGTTCTGAAGACCTCTAGAGTAGGAAGATGCCTTGGATCCATTGTTTTGGAGTCTTATGAACAGGATAAGCGAATTTGTATAATACGTTGTCTTCGACATTATTTGAATAGGACTGTGGATTTCAGACCTACCGATGAGGAGGGCAAAAGTATTGGTCCCCTCTTTATTAGTTTCGCTGCTCCACACAAACCAGTTGGTAATTCTACTGTTGCCAAATATATACGTTGTGTTTTAGTTGCCAGTGGACTGGACACTAAGTTTAAGGCCCATTCTGTTCGTGGCGCCACTACGTCAAAGTTGGCGTCTATTAATGTTCCTATTCAGAAGATTTTGGAAACCGCTATGTGGAGAAGTGACAATACATTCAGGCATTACTACCAGAAGCCTATCAATGTTACCCAGTCTACTGCCAATGCTCTCCTTTCGGATCATACCAGGAAAGCAGCTTCTCGTGCTAAAGAGAAGAAAAGGAGCAGTAAGAGGAAAGATTAAGTGAGGAAATTAAGTAGTGTTTGCCTTGAGCTGTTTGACGTTAAAGTCTCCTGTGTCCTGGCGCCACCTAGTGGCGGCGACGGACAAGAATGGTAAGATATACAAAGCTTACCTTGTTCGCTGAAGTATATCTGTGATTCTTGGAGGAGCAGCCAGTAGGTGGGGAGGACACAGGCCCTCCCACCTCTCCCTGGTGTCCTCCGCTGCTCCTCCTTTGGTGTTAATACCTAGAATCTATTTTCCATTGTCAAACAAAAGCTCAAGCTGCTACACCCGGTGTTAAAGACTGACAACTGCGCGCCGCGTCTCCTGTGTCCTCCCCACCTACTGGCTGCTCCTCCAAGAATCACAGATATACTTCAGCGAACAAGGTAAGCTTTGTATATCTTACCATTCATCTACCCACAGCAGGTTTCCAACTACAACACTCCCATGTCTCTGGGTGGAAAGCCAGCACGTTAGCCCACTGAGCCACCCCTGCCCCTGAGCCCAACGTCTCCTGCATACCTTCACACATGTTGTTGGAGTGGAACTCGTGGCCCTGTCTGCAGGCGCAGTGCCCGACTGTGCTGGGGCCACCGCTACTCTTCTGGCACATCATGTGTTCCTCGAGGCACTGGGTGTCATTACTGCACGTGTCCCACTTGTCTGCAAGTGCAAAAGAAATTTATCATTCACTCGTAGTTTCAAAGTCGCTGAAGAAGAGTCAAGGTAACTCGAAACGTTGGATAAGTGGGAAGGAAAACAACAAAACCCAAATCCAAATTTCGTCATCCTTTCATCGTTAACAAACCACGGGTCAAACCAGTTAGTAGTGTGATCCACCACCATGAATTTATGCATGTTCATGACAACCGGACTCCCAACATGTTACGCACTGGCATAATAAGGATTTACAGACCCGAGATGGGACAGAGTCGGGACAGCGGCTTACAACAATGGGATTGTTTGTTACATAGATTCTTTCATTTAAAAAAAGTTTGAACAGAAATACACGAAATATTAATATGGAATGTTTATCAATAACATATGAGTAAAGATCTCATTGGAAGTAATATAAATATAGTTAATTAAATAGAAGTTTAAATACAGATGTAAGACACTTACGGCATACATCGCCCTCATCAGAACCGTCAGCACAGTCGGGGTAGTTATCACAAACATAGTGCAAGTCCAGGCACTGTCCAGTATCCCTGCATTTAAACGCACTGGTCGAACATTTCTTATAGCCACCTGAAACACAATATAATATGACCAGTTAAAGTCCTAATAAAAAGTGAAAAAACTCAATCCAACACCTCTCTTTTCAACCAAGTAATAATCTCACCTGAATTGAAACTTAATCGGTTGGCAGCACCCCTCCCAACACAATATAATATTGCACGAGCTCTCTACTGTATTAATGTATGTTAAACTGGACAGGGGTATCACTAGCTATTCTAATCTGCTGCCTAAATTAGGAATATTATTACCTATAATTAATCATTTAATATGTCCACAAATTAGATAACCAAAAAAAAAAAATGATACATAATCCATGAACTAAACTATATGTATAGTCTTCATGCAGTGTCAGATATGGATTAGTTGCTCTCTCATTTTGCTGATAAGGATGAATACGGCACCTTTGAGGTGATCAATTAATTGATTATCGAAGTGATGGAAGACTACCCAGAACATAGGAGGGAAGGGACGGTTTGATTTATTAAGGTTTTTGTATTGGGGTTCCGACGTTTCGGGCACATTAGCCCTTTTTCCATGATTTAAAAATGAATTAATTATCTGCTTACAGTTGGCCTCGTCTATGCCGTTCTTGCAGTGTTTCACGCCATCACACACGTGTGAGGAGGGAATACACTGGTAGTCGCTACACTGGAAGTACCCAGGCAAACACGTATAGGACTCTGAAATCACAAAATTAACATTCAATTTATTTATTATTACCACTGAAAAAAACCCACTCAAAATTTAGATAATTTATAATAGCACCCATGCATTCTCATTCATTAACATTCTTTTCTTTCTTTTTTTTACTTAAAGGCCTGCATTCTTGTAGAGTTGGTTTACAATATTTTCCTTATAAATATTGCGCATCATGATGACAGTCAATACCAGATCTATACTTACTGCAATTTGTTTCATCTGACTTGTCAAAGCAATCGAGTTGTCCATCGCATCTCGAGGAGCGTGGACTACAGAGGGAGCTCTCACATCTAAACTGGTCGTCGAGACATTTTTTGGCTGGAAGTGAGACCAGAAAATAACACTTACATTTTGTACTGTAAGAATTTTGCAATTTATTATGTTTGCCATAATAATCTGCAGAATTATAAATGCATTGATGTGAATAAATGGTCATTTAGAGAAGAGCAAGCCTGTTTACATCGACATGACCAGGATTATAACTTCAGATTTATAGGGAACTTAAGTTAGTGGAATTTGTATTATAATCAACTCACTGCAATTCTCCTCATCCGAGCGATCGTCACAGTCAATAGTATCGTCACATTGCCACTCTTTGGACAGGCAATAGTTGGATGTCTTACACCTGATATGTTAGAGTAGTAATTTATAAATAAATGTAAGTACTAAGTGGTTAGTTTTCACTAAACAAAGACAGTTAGCACGTAAAAAGATTAAACGGTCGCTTTACAAGAGATTGTTTAATATAAATTCTTTAGTGTTCTGCAGTGAATTTTCAACACAATCTCTCTCAATACACATAGAGCCAGATCCATATCAATGCTTTCCAGTATTCTTTTGTAGATTTATTTCATTACAAATTAACTCCTGCCAAAAAATCTTTTCCTAAATAATTATCTTTGTTACCTGAAGTGTTTATCTGCGGGTTCACAGTTCTGAGTGTTGGGACAGTCCTTCTCGTCACTGTTATCTAAGCAGTGTCTGTTACCATCGCAATGGAAAGTCTTCTGTATACATCGCTTGTTGTCACACCTGAACTCACTCTCCGAACAGTTCCTGGGTTGACAGTTAATTATTCTGTTAACAGTGAAGCAAGCGAAATGGACATCATAAACACAGAACAGGACATAGGTATATCACAAGGAGGTCATTGACAATGTGCCACTTGTAGCCACATATCGCGAAGCTGGAGTGAAAGAAATGTAATTTCTACATTTAAAAAAGAAATAATTTCTGGATTTAACGATCTCTGTAGAGAAGTGGTCTTGTGCAGGGGGGGGGGGGAGGGGTTGGTGGTAGGAGAAGGAGGTGGTTGTTGTTTTGCTTGTGGTGATCCTCCTGGTCTTGCACCTTATCAGCTTATCAGGGTAATTACTCCCATTCACTCCAGAGGAGATTGGAGGTTGGGGCGAGTGGGAATAACATGGGCGGGGGGGGGACATACAGAGGGCCAGACATACAGAGACTGACAGGAGGTGGTTGTTGTGACGGAGGAGGGAGGGGGGGGAGCAGGCGCGCCACCTAGGCTCTCTGAGAGAGAGGGAGGAGAGATCATGAATAGGATGATATCATATCAATGTAAATCCTCCCACCTCTCCTATGTTCAAGAGAGGGGGTGAGAGCAGGGAGAATTAGAGAGGGGGAGAGGAAAGGAGTCAGAGGGAGAGGGCGGGGAAGGAGAGAGAGAGGGGGAGAATTTCTTGCATTAAAATTCATTTAAAATTTGCATGAATCCTCTCTAAAAGGATCTTCTCTACAACTATCAAACTTCAACTACCTCTTGTTTTCATTGAAACTTTGTGCAAGAATTTACAATCTTTTAATTTGCTCTTACAAACTTGAAAGCCCATACTATACCCTCCCCTCCTACCTTCTCCTTCATGAGGAGGAACAGATGTGTAACCAACAAGTTTGAAACAGACGTTGGTGTAACTGAGAGCATAATATGGGAGAGAGAGGATGGCCGTCCTCCTGCACCTTACAAGGGTAATTACTCCTTGTGAGAAGGGGAGGAGGAGCAGGGTCGAGCAGGGGGAGTAATCATCTCATAATTGGTACTATCTGTACATGTATTGTCTGGCGAGGGTAGGGGGTGAGGGTTAGGAGAAGGACCTCTCTTATACTTAGACTAACAACAATGTTAATTATTACAGCTGATATAGATCACACAGTGATGATTGAAACACCAATATCTGTCTTTTCTTC
Organism: Sthenelais limicola; assembly: GCA_942159475.1. Classification (NCBI taxonomy): domain Eukaryota; kingdom Metazoa; phylum Annelida; class Polychaeta; order Phyllodocida; family Sigalionidae; genus Sthenelais; species Sthenelais limicola. Next base: position 42,987,932 of record OW804102.1, read on the forward strand.
AGTAGAATATTTAGGAAGGCGAGGTACTCTAATATATCATAGATTTTTTAAAGAAGTAGTAGACCAGCTGTGACAGGTCTGTCATCTCTTAATTAACTTGGGGGCGGAGGGGCAGATAAGGAGGCTCTCTCGGCCTCACTGTGCCCTCACTGACACCTGCCTCCCTGCTCACACATACACTACCCAGTGCAGGCATATACACACATGTATGTTACCCCCATGTGTTGGCATATCTTGAGTTGAATAATCTCTCTTTGTATCTGACTGGTAAAATGACTAATAATATCCAAAGTAAAACTATAACTTATCTGGAAAGGTATATGGCATTAAATCTTATTTACATGCCCTTATAATGGGGGTGAAATTGGCCATGGGTCAATTTCCCCTCATTGAGCCAGGAACAGTTGGTGCGGGACTACCCCAACCCCGGTGACCGGAAGTATGCTCCTCCCCGGAAGTGACTGACCAATCCTCCTGGGCCTCTGCCACTTCAACTCAGTCCATCAGCCACGACGGACCTGTATTACAACTTTTAAAAGTTTCCCCGGGTTTCCTACGGGTTTCCCCTACAGTATACAGGTGGCCCATTACCAACTACACAAAACAACAACAACCACCCATCAGCAGTAGCATTTCCAGGCCACATTCAATCATACATCAACACCGAGTGTGCACTGGCAGCAATGGCTGGCCCCTTCTCTGCACCACCCTTCGTTCCATGGTGTCACTCCAGTCCAATGATGACACGCCCAAAGTCAGACCCGGGAAAAAGACGCATCATCGTCGACTTGTCTTTTCCCGAAGGGGGAGTGAACAGATGGGTCGCCAAAAATACATACAACGGTGTGCCAGCGGCACACAACCTTCCAACAGTGGCCATGGCAGGTCAAATCATCAACAGTATAGGAAGGAAAGAGGTTCACATGTGTGTATTGGATCTCTCCAGGGCATACCGCCACTTCCAAGTGTGCCCCATGGACTGGCCACTAATGACCATCAAGCATGAGGAAAAAATATATCTCGACCGTGCTCTCCCCTTTGGGGCCAGGATGTCATCGTTTGTTATGCAGATGGTCGCCTCCTTCATTGTCAGAGCCCTGGCCTCGAAGGGGATCATCTCCCTCATGTACCTAGATGATATAATTGTTCTTTCTCATGATTCTACCACCACAGAGAAAAACTTCATTGCCACCAAGTCTCTCTTGACTGACTTGGGACTTAAAATAGCCCACGAGAAGACGCAACCACCATCTACCAAGGTCCAATGGCTGGGTATAGTCATCAATACCCGAAGAAACACCTTCTCAATTCCACCCACCAAGCTATCAGAGATAAAAGAATGCTTGGCGAACACTGCCAGCAGGAGGGTGATCTCTACAAAAGCGATGCAGAGTATTATTGGCAAAATAGCCCATCTGGCTAGGGCGGTGCGCCCGGCCACCCTCTTCATGCAGAGGATGCTCCACTCTCTTAGGCAAGCCAAGGGAGGCCCTATCTTTGTCTCCTCAATGATCAAAGCAGACCTCAGATGGTTTGAAAAGTTCATGGCTGCCTACAATGGAGTCTCCATAATTCCGCAAGACATCATCTCAAAGACTATCTGGGTGGACGCCTGCCTGACCGGGGCTGGTGGGACCGATGGGTCCAGGTATTACTCATATGTATTTACCCCAGCCCAGGTCGAAGGTCGTGGCATCAACCAGCTAGAGGCTCTCAACTGTGTCGCAGCAGTGAGAATCCTCACAGGGGAGCCCGACCGTGCTAAATCTGTTCGCGTCTGCTGTGATAATCAGGCTGCCGTGGAGGCCTTCAGGGGCGGGAGACCCAAGGACCCTACGCTCGCAGCCTGTGCTCGGGCCCTCTGGTTCCACTCGGCCCGCCACCAAATTGCCCTTGAATATGTCCACGTCCCTGGTCGCCTCATGGACCTCCCAGATGCATTGTCCCGCTTAGATAAATCAGACTCATTTAAGCAAAAAGCAACAGAAATTATCAATGAACTCCAACTCTCTAATGTCACGTGCCCCCATGACTCTTACACTGTCTCTGATTTCTTTTAGGCAGAAAACAACGCTCCCTCGATAGGAAGGCCGAGGCCAGGCAGCGTCAGTCTCACAGACCGGGGACCAACGCCAACAGGGACTCGGCTGTGAGGCTATACATCTCCTTCTGCCTCGCCCTCGACATAAACTACGAGATGCCGACGGCCCCACAGGTGTGCTGGTACATAGAATACCTGGCAGCCCAGCAACTGGCCCCAGCCACCATCACGAATAACATCTCTGGGGTCAGGACCTTCTTCAGGATGTGTGGCTTCGACCACGCCCCTTTACACCAGTACCAGGTCGACATGGCTCTGAGAGGGGTGCGGCTTGCCATCAGACACGTCCCCTCCCCTAAGGCCATGGTAAGCCAGAAGATGCTTAGGCAGTGTGTTCAATGTGCTCCCCGATTCCCCAACTATCGCCCAGTCACTGCCGCCATCATTGTGATGTACATGGGCTTCTTAAGGCAGTCGAACCTATTTCCATCAACCGTTAAATCGTTTGACCCATCTCGCCAGCTGACCCTAGGCGACATCGACCTCTCAGCGGGTCAAGTGATAATTCGTCTCAAGTGGTCGAAGACGATGCAGTCCTCCCGCACGGCGGTAGAGATTAAACTTTCTGCAAAGCCCGGGGACCCCATCTGCCCTCACAGGGCCCTCTCTCGACTCCTCAGGGCCTCCAAGGGCCTGCCCCCTTCTGCGCCCCTGTTCAGATACGAGGATGACAACCCCATCACGATCCCCTACATGAGGAAACTGTGGGCCCGCATCGTCCAGGCCACTGGGCACCAGGCCTCACAATACTCCATGCATAGCCTGAGGAGGGGGGGAGCCTCCTATGCATACCACGACGCAGGAGCCAACATCACCGACATAATGGCCCACGGGACATGGTCGTCCGACGCGGTCCGATCATACATAAGGCCCCTCAAGACCACCAACACATCTGTGCACCGTGCCCTACACGCACTGTGATTCTCGCCTTGGGGTGGTGTTGGTGCCCTCTCGGTGCCCTGCAGAGGTCTTCCTGAAAATATCATCCCTCTCTCAGGACTCTATGCTACTCACAGAATATCAATATCCACTGCATACATATCTTCATCATTTATATATATCCCCACTATGCTACTGAATAAATCTAATTTAAACAAATTGTGACGTTTGTGTTTAATGGGGGTGAAATTGGCCATGGGTCAATTTCCCCTCATTGAGCCAGGAACAGTTGGTGCGGGACTACCCCAACCCCGGTGACCGGAAGTATGCTCCTCCCCGGAAGTGACTGACCAATCCTCCTGGGCCTCTGCCACTTCAACTCAGTCCATCAGCCACGACGGACCTGTATTACAACTTTTAAAACCCACCCACCTCCCTCGAACAATAATAACAAATAACAAGACAATATAACTCCAATGGGGTGGTGTTGGTGCCCTCTCGGTGCCCTGCAGAGGTCTTCCTGAAAATATCATCCCTCTCTCAGGACTCTATGCTACTCACAGAATATCAATATCCACTGCATACATATCTTCATCATTTATATATATCCCCACTATGCTACTGAATAAATCTAATTTAAACAAATTGTGACGTTTGTGTTTAATGACAATTATAGGCATCCAAACTTAGGTGTCTCCCTTTGTTTGAGATGACTATCAGGAGGAGAGAGGGGGAGAATCTTAGGTTAAGAGGAAAGGGTTGTTTTGCTTGTGGTGAGCCTGAGGGACGGGGGCAGGAGAAGGAGGAGGAGGTGTTGGTGGTTGTGGTTGTGGCTGGGGTGGGAGTGGGGGTAACATGGGCCACCCATCTAATTAACCCCATTCCCTGTTGGGGAAGAGCTGTCCAGGTGGAGACTATATATAGTCTCCGCCTGGACAGCTCTTAGGCCAGCCGCCCAGCTAAGTCACAGGGCTCTGCCTACTAAACTCTAGCTAGTCAGCTACTAAGAAAGCTAAGTCAGAGTGAGATAAGAATCAAACATGAAGCGGCCTAAGGTAGTTTACCACTTTTTGAAATAACTCATTTCAATAAAACAATTTAAAAATGTTAAGGATACTATTCAACTCCAATCGGTTTTCCTGAGCCATTTACCAAACATGAAAGAAAAAGCTTGAAAAGAAAGGTGTACCAGATCACCAAAGAGACGTAAAGGGTTATACTTGGTTATAGTGTATTTTCTCTGTCAAAAGCAAAAGTCATACCTAAACTTTCGCTTCGCGAAAAATAATACCTACAAACAAAGTTGGCTAAGCATTGTAGGAGAAAGGTAGAATTATGTGCTGCGAATTATATTAATATATACAGCATTTGAAATAAGAAAACAACATTTTAGCCACAAGGTGGGCCGCCCGTGCCACCTATAATTACTGCAAGATTCTGACCGTTATATTTTCACAGAAATTTCTAACATCACCAGCTTCATGCGCATTGTTTTCAAAACATCATTAACGATTATGAAAACGCTATTCAAATATGTTATCTCCAACCTTCTATCTTTCATTTGTTCCACATTATTTGTTACCACTTAAGTTATAAATAATTGTATGCATTTTTCATGTCTTGATGTTACAGAAAAAACATTTATTTATTAAATTGTTACCCTAAAATACTGGTAAAAGTATCGATTATTACTCATCATTTCTTTATGATGATTTATTAAACTTGAAATAATAATTAACATTGCTTCGTAAGTGTTAATATAGAATTAGATATATTTTTCTAAATATAATAAAGGTATAGTATAATGGTCAAACAAGACTTTTTGCCAGAGCGGGGGCATGTTGAGATATAGGCCTTATTATGCAAATAATTTTCGTGTCTGGGGAGGGGGTGGGATTCTCCCCACCCACCACCCCAGAAATCTTTTGAACCAATACTCTTTAAATTGTACATTTGATATGAATTAATGGATAAACTTTTTAGTTCCTGTATTTTATGGATATTTTACATAATCGGCCAGTTCTTTATTTAAAGATGAAACATGAAACATGAGATATGCCTGTACATTTATACATGTACAGAGATCGATATTTTTTAAATGTTCCTAAAAATTGTCAGACATATCCCACAGATTTGAACATTTATAGGGTTAGGGTTAGGGTTAAGACCAAAATGTAGTAAAATTAACAATATTCACTTTCCAATTCTTTTTGTTCATCAAAATTGAGCTTCAATGAGTTTAGAACATAGCACGTGGTAGCAACACTACAAATAACTCTTTAACTCTTTAGTATTTTGAAAAATTCAGAACAAGGAATATATATTATATGGGAATTAAACTGAACTGAATTAAATTCATCGGGGGGCACCAGAAATTCTGGCGGGCAACGTGTTTTGGTTAAACGATTGCCCAGTGGGCCAACCTATTTCTATTTCTTATTTCAACGACTGATATATATATTATATAGAGAGATTGGTTGCTTTACGCCCTTATGAACACATTTAATATGGTTATATCAAGGGCGGGAGAGCTGAGAGGGAGTCAGTTTATGATCATACCTAGGAAATTGAGATAGAGAAGGAGAGAGAGACAGAGAAAAATAGACAGAGAAAAGAGACAGAAAGGCACTTTAAGGTCATACGAAGGAGATATAGCCCTCGGGTAACATCGATCTACAGGAAATACACAAGAAAGAGAAGATATTAACGGCCATTTTGACGTGTTTGAGTGATTCAGTATTAAAGTAAGTTTAAATAATTAGGATAACAATGGATGGTTAAATATTGAGGGAGATGGAGAGATTTTTTATAGAGCAAAAATTGATTTGATGACTTATGGGGGAATAACCAACTTCATCTGTTGAGGATTTCATTGAGGCGTAATTTATGGGCGGCTAAATTTCTTCCGTTGATTGCTTCTCGCCCCCCCCCCCCCCACACACACACCCCTACTTCCGTCTTTTGCTCAGACATTTGCGATATAAATTCGTCTTTACCAATAAAATTAAGTGACAAATGACAATCGAATTTTGCGATATAAATTCGTCTTTACCAATAAAATTAAGTGAAAAACGACAATAGAATTTGCCTAGAGTAGTGACAAGAGAAATTTATTCCCCCCCCCCCCCAACCAAAATTGGCACCCCCTACACCACCCACCCCGCACTCATGGGTCAGATTTTCAGAAAATGTACAATTGGCAGCTGTACACATTATATCTGAGGATATTTGGTATCGCATTGATTTAAAGTATCAGTTCTATTATGTTAAACTGCATTTTGAAGCTCATTTTTGTCTTAAATGTGGGTTATTTGAGGTGATTGGTGAAGCCGAATTGTACATTTTCTGAAAATCTGACCCTCATACAATTTAAAGAATTTTGTGGGCAGAATAATAAGTTATCCGGCTGTGGATGCAGGTTAAGAAAGGGGAAAAGGTTGGGGAGAGGAGCATTATAAATTCAAATTTGCAATCCCTTATTTCAAGAAATCCTATTTGGAATAGCCTACCTTACTTGGCTACAATAAACCCGGCTCTGAATCACTTTCCACAATCAATCGCATAAGTCCCATTAGCCCCCTTTTACATTCCCTCGGGGGGGGGGGGGGGGGCGGGGGGGGTACTTGAGTTGAAAGTCGGCGGGGTTGTGCCACGGCAGGTAAAAATTGGGGACCTTCGGGAGCTGGTTAACATGAAAATAGGGGTCCTTCGAGAGCTGATTATCAGTAAAATGGGGACCTTCAGGAGCTGATCATTGTCATTGGTCAAAAGGGGAGGGGGTTGTTTACATATTTTAAAATTACAGCATGCAAACATAAAGTAAAACATTGTTTAGGCCTAGTTATAAAAGATAAAGATTTATTTCGGTTACCTCTGTATGGAGTCATAAAAAGATAATGGTCCCCAAATTCATCTTTAGGCTACATTCTTTGATTCTTTACATACATGAGGAAGCAAAATAAAGACAGATTTAAGTCATTTGCACGCTGATTTTATTTTTCCTGTCCGAAAACTGGGTTTCTAGCATCAAAGTGTAGTGAAATTTTGTGTGTGACATTAAAGCTTGGGAAAGTTATGATAGAGATAATCGGGGGAGCAAATTCGCTATACTCTCAACTCTGTGGGTCTTGGTCCGGTCTTGGTCATTTGATCTTGCCCACAGGGGATTAAATCCCATAGGGGATTAAATCGCTATTAACACAGGAAACTCGGAGCATCTATTACATGTGGGTTGGTCACTTCTGTTTTAATTAGTCTTGTTTCTGGAAAAGCGAATGTTAATTATGGTAGCGGCTGGGAGAGCTGGATTTTATCTAGATGTCTGCCTACCTGTTTGTCGTTTTTATCCTTTATATTTACATTGTCTGTTTATAATCATGTACTATGTGAATCTCGATAAATAAAGTAGTATCTTATCTTATCTTATCTTATCTTAATGAATGGGCACAGGACAGTTTTATGAGTTTATAAAGTAGGCCTATGTAGTAGGCTAGCAACACTAGATACCACAGGGTTTTCTTTAAATCCTTGTCTAGATGTAATCCCTACTCCTATACAATCCTTTTTTATTTCTTTATTTCGGAAGATGTGAATGCCTATTAATGAGGGTATCTTTGGAAGCTGAGCTTCGGGATTCTGACAGCCTGAAAAATCTCAGGAGCTGACCTTCGCCTTCGGGAGTTTGGTGCCTGAAAAGAGGGGACCTTTGGGAGCTGATTCAGGCAAAAAGTAGGGGCCTTTGGGAGCGGCTGGGGCTGAAAAAGGGGGGCCTTTACCGCGGCACATACCTGTATACACTATGAACTCAAGTACCCCCCCCCCCCCCCCCCCCGGGTACATTCCCAATCCTGGCCAAAAATACCACGAGGTTGGATACAAGACTAACAAGAGCTATCATGCACCAAGTCGGGGATCTTGCACCATATGAAACAGACAAATAGCAATGCCTCTTAGGCAGGCTGCACCGTCATGACACCATAAAGAATAAGGGTGATTATCAACATATATAAGGCACATTTGTTATATCTATAGGTCAGACATACCGTGTTCATGTTGTGCGATGTTGGCTAGATGGTGTAGATGAGCTCAGCACGAGGGGAGCACGCTGCTCTGTTTACATCCGGGTGCGCCTCCAGAAAGTCTCCTCCTATCCGGAGAGCTCCAATTAAAAATAAAAAGCCGAAAATTACGGTGGCCCAGGAGTGACATGTCACATCTCGTCCCTCATCCCTCACATGTTGTCCCGCGCCCCCTCACATGTTATCCCGCGTCCCTCACATGTTATACCGCGTCCCTCACATGTTGTCCCGCGCCCCTCACATGTTGTCCCGCGCTCCCTCACATGTTGTCCCGCGTCCCTCACATGTTGTGCCGCGTCCCTCACATGTTGTCCCGCGTCCCTCACATGTTGTCCCGCGTCCCTCACATGTTGTCCCGCGTCCCGCGCCTTCCTCTTTTAAGTTGTGTCCCTTCCGTTTTCACAGTGCATAGTTGCGTTTTAACTAAACACAATGACGTCATAGGAGCGGGAACGTTGTACTCAATGTAGGGACTGTTCATTATTAACGTCAGTTGGAGTAGGGTGAGGGGGGGGGGGTGAGAATTTTAGATTTTACTTCTTAAAGTAACATTGGGAACTCTCCGATCTCACATTGGCCTGCTTACTCTCCGATCTCACATTGGCCTGCTTCTGAGAATTATTTAAGTTGTATAGGTAATAAAGATCAGAAAGTCAGTGCTATCTGTACATTAAGGTTTCATGAATTGGAAATAGTTTGTTTTCTAGGTATATATTTTGATAATTGAAGGTGCATTTATGTCATCAACTATAATCGACCTATTTCATAACCTATTTACATCCCCTCTCACATACTACTCTACTCCCCTCTGTAAGAAACTGAGAATCTCCGAACATTCCAAGACCGTTTAAAAGATTCCAACAGGATTCACAGCCATGTGATGATATTTCAGAACTTTCGACCTAGGGCTCCTAATGGGGGGGGGGGGGGGGGCGTCCTGTGTCCATTTGTCAATTTACCAATAGCTCTGCCCCCCATAACCATCACCGCATTAATGAACAACCCCTGCGGAAGGCATGATCACGGCAACGGGCACCTAGACAAAGTATCAACGGGCACCTAGACAAAGTATCGTCCCCTTGAGCTATTCCATAGCAACGCGTCCTGCAGAGTCCCTAGCAACGCAAAAGGGATACAGGGACAGATAAGGGACTGTTCATAATTAACGATTTCATTATTCTGAAAATTGACATCAAAACCATTTATATGAATGATTTACCTGAATTATATTAAAGCACTAGTAATCATGGCATCGAAATGTAGACTATAGATCATGGTAGGCCTACATAAAGGTGTGTGTGTGTTGGGGGATGGGGGCGGGGTGGAGGTGCATATCTGTATGTGGGGGAGGGGGTAATGGAAAACTATGAATAAAGGTTTCCACAAGCCTATGGGAATTTTGGAGAAAATATGTTTTTGAAACAGATATTTATATTCATTTCCCCTTTTGAAATTGAGGGTGGGGTCGGGGAAGGCACTGCTTGATTTTTTTAAATATCCCTCCAAACAAATCTACGGGCCTGCATTCTCTAATATACCTCAAAATTTGCCAGGGGCAGATTTAGGGGGAGGGCGCGGGGGCGCGCGCCCTCCCCTTTTCAAAATCAAGCTACACATTTTTTGGTCCAAAAAACACAAGAAAAACTTTCTTATAACACTATTACTATGAAATAGGATATACTTTGTACACTTTATCAACTGTATTCTGTATTCCAATAATGGGGATCGGAAAAGCCTAGAATTTAGGTAAATAAATTCAAGGGTTGAAACATTAATATATAAAGGTCGAAGGGCCTGAAATATCATCACATGGCCTTGAACCCTGTTGGAATCTTTTCAATGGCCTTGGAATGTTCGGAGATTCTCAGTTTCTTACAGAGGGGTGTGTGAGAGAGGGTGTAAATATAGGTTATGAAATAGTTTGATTATAGTTGATGACATAAATGCACCTTGAAGTATCAAAATATATACCTAGAACCCAAACGTGGGAGAGAAAGGAATTACTGGTCATGAATTGCAATTTTATCATAAAAGGGGCAATTTTAACCAGGTGAATACGGGGGTCCCTGATCCAAGGGTGTTAACAAGTGGCCAGTAGGCAAGGATATAACACCAGAGTGGTGTACCATTCCCAGGCTATCTGGGACTTTCGATCCTATAGATGGAAGCCTCATGATATGGTACCTGATTAATGATATAGGTGTAAGCCTCATAACATATTAAAATGGCCACTAAGCATTATCATAATCATGTAGCATTTCAAAATAAACCTTGTCTAATTAATGGAAATCAGAGCCATTATCTCTGAGCCAATTAAGGTAGCTAATTAAGTCTCAGAACTAATTAAGGTATCATGTCTAATTAATGGAAATTAGAGCCATTATCTCTGAGCCAATTAATCTCTGAGCCAATTAAGGTAGCTAATTAAGTCTCAGAACTGATTAAGGTAGCTAAATAAGTTAGCTTTTTTACAACATCTATATAGTTGTATAATATGCCTACGGCATTCAGAACCCCTGCCCCAACATACTAAAAATCGGCAGATCTCCCGACTTCCACTACTCCCTCTTTGGCACCCCTGCCTACCCCAAAACGGTTCAACACAACCAACTTGGCTGCTCTGCGCCCCCCCCCCCCCCCTCAGTGATTAAAAATGAACAATCCCTAAGAAGAGTGGGGGGGGGGGGCGAGGAATGGAAGAGAAAGCGGCAGGGCGAGGGAGAAGTGAGTGGGGCGGGTAGGGGAGATAGATCAGAGGGGGAGGGGGGAGGGCGAGGAAAAAGAGAGGGGAGAGAGAGCAGAGGGGGAGGGGGACGGGGAGAGAATATTGTATCTGTTCCGCCGCGCCTAGACTGAACGATGTGGCAGTGACTTGACCTCATTGTATCAGCATGCAAAGACCATGTGCCACTGCGATGTAAAAGTTGGAACCATCCAAAAGAAAACGGAACAGACCGCGGGACGCGAGACGCGGACTTACGCGTTACGCGTGCCGCGGGGCGCGGGACAACATGTGAGGGGGCGCGGGACAACATGTGAGGGATGAGGGACGAGACGTGACATGTCACTCCTGGGGACAACATGTGAGGGATGAGGGACGAGATGTGACATGTCACTCCTGGGCCACCGTAGAAAATTGTATTGCTCCGCGCGCTCTCGCTGCCGCCACCTGAGTGGCCTGCGGACACAGGCGCGGCGGAACCGGGGGGGGGGGGGGGGGCAAGGGGGATGCTTGTATTATATGCAACGTGTACAGTAGTAAGACTAATGAAATCATAAATAATAAGTTCAGAAAGTTCAGACATCATTCATGTAAAAGAGAATCAGTAAAAAATCGTTGTTGATTCAGAACTTCATTTCTGTATATCAATCTTCTTTCTCAATGACAGCTAATGACTATTTGTCCCTGCTTCCCTCCCTCTCCCTCTCGCCCTCCTCCCTCTACCTTGACATAACTTCCTCTCCTCTCACTGTCTATTGTATGACCCCTCCCCCCCTTTAAAGTCTTGTGCGAGATTCCTTGGTTCCTCCTTGAAAGTTCGTGCAAAACTTCATGACCCCCCCCCCCCCCCCACTCCTACATCATTGTAGTTCTAAGTCTGTGCCAAATAAGATGCCCCCCCCCCCCCCCTCAGAGTCTGCACAAAAAAAGGTGCCCCCCTGAAAATTCTCCCCTGCCCCTCCCCACACCCTATTCATCACCAAATTCATATTCTACATCTTGGATATCTACAATATCTTTTTAAATGTTTGAATGTTTGCCATTCCATCTGCCTTTGACCCAGTTCCTTGTCCTGGGAGAGTCTGTGACCTTGACCTTGGTATTGAGAGGTTGTGATTGGCTGACTCCAGAAAGCACTGCCCTATTTGAACAATGGTTTAGCAATTCTTCATACATAATGGTATAACAGTATGCCAGTTGTCACCACAGCTTACACAGCCCAGTGGCTAGAGCACTGAACTCCCAATTCAACCTTGCTGGTTCGATTCCCCATTGGGCCAAGCACTTTTTGCCACACTTTTTGCAACCATGTGTCATTATGTGATGGAAAATTGCTGTAATTGTAAAACCAGAAAAAAATTCTTTTTTTGAATTAGAATTTTTTGTCAAGCAATTCTTCTGTCCCTTGTAAATGCTTTTGAATTCTATTGAATGCACTGCTGTGATCACATGAGATACATAAGACTAGAAATAAAGAGTGGTCTACAGTTGCACATCCAGTCTAGTGGCTAGAGTTTGGAGCTTCAAGTCTATAGGTTGACAGTACTGAATGCTGGTGGAGGTAAAGTTTTTTTGTCACAACATTTAGCAATAGGTCTGGCCTAGTTCAGGAGTTCTTGATTGGCCATTCCATCTGCCTTTGACCCAGTTCCTTGTCCTGGGAGAGTCTGTGACCTTGACCTTGGTATTGAGAGGTTGTGATTGGCTGACTCCAGAAAGCACTGCCCTATTTGAACAATGGTTTAGCAATTCTTCATACATAATGGTATAACAGTATGCCAGTTGTCACCACAGCTTACACAGCCCAGTGGCTAGAGCACTGAACTCCCAATTCAACCTTGCTGGTTCGATTCCCCATTGGGCCAAGCACTTTTTGCCACACTTTTTGCAACCATGTGTCATTATGTGATGGAAAATTGCTGTAATTGTAAAACCAGTAAAAATTCTTTTTTTGAATTAGAATTTTTTGTCAAGCAATTGTTCTGTCCCTTGTAAATGCTTTTGAATTCTATTGAATGCACTGCTGTGATCACATGAGATACATAAGACTAGAAATAAAGAGTGGTCTACAGTTGCACATCCAGTCTAGTGGCTAGAGTTTGGAGCTTCAAGTCTATAGGTTGACAGTACTGAATGCTGGTGGAGGTAAAGTTTTTTTGTCACAACATTTAGCAATAGGTCTGGCCTAGTTCAGGAGTTCTTGATTGGCCATTCCATCTGCCTTTGACCCAGTTCCTTGTCCTGGGAGAGTCTGTGACCTTGACCTTGGTATTGAGAGGTTGTGATTGGCTGACTCCAGAAAGCACTGCCCTATTTGAACAATGGTTTAGCAATTCTTCATACATAATGGTATAACAGTATGCCAGTTGTCACCACAGCTTACACAGCCCAGTGGCTAGAGCACTGAACTCCCAATTCAACCTTGCTGGTTCGATTCCCCATTGGGCCAAGCACTTTTTGCCACACTTTTTGCAACCATGTGTCATTATGTGATGGAAAATTGCTGTAATTGTAAAACCAGTAAAAATTCTTTTTTTGAATTAGAATTTTTTGTCAAGCAATTGTTCTGTCCCTTGTAAATGCTTTTGAATTCTATTGAATGCACTGCTGTGATCACATGAGATACATAAGACTAGAAATAAAGAGTGGTCTACAGTTGCACATCCAGTCTAGTGGCTAGAGTTTGGAGCTTCAAGTCTATAGGTTGACAGTACTGAATGCTGGTGGAGGTAAAGTTTTTTTGTCACAACATTTAGCAATAGGTCTGGCCTAGTTCAGGAGTTCTTGATTGGCCATTCCATCTGCCTTTGACCCAGTTCCTTGTCCTGGGAGAGTCTGTGACCTTGACCTTGGTATTGAGAGGTTGTGATTGGCTGACTCCAGAAAGCACTGCCCTATTTGAACAATGGTTTAGCAATTCTTCATACATAATGGTATAACAGTATGCCAGTTGTCACCACAGCTTACACAGCCCAGTGGCTAGAGCACTGAACTCCCAATTCAACCTTGCTGGTTCGATTCCCCATTGGGCCAAGCACTTTTTGCCACACTTTTTGCAACCATGTGTCATTATGTGATGGAAAATTGCTGTAATTGTAAAACCAGAAAAAAATTCTTTTTTTGAATTAGAATTTTTTGTCAAGCAATTCTTCTGTCCCTTGTAAATGCTTTTGAATTCTATTGAATGCACTGCTGTGATCACATGAGATACATAAGACTAGAAATAAAGAGTGGTCTACAGTTGCACATCCAGTCTAGTGGCTAGAGTTTGGAGCTTCAAGTCTATAGGTTGACAGTACTGAATGCTGGTGGAGGTAAAGTTTTTTTGTCACAACATTTAGCAATAGGTCTGGCCTAGTTCAGGAGTTCTTGATTGGCCATTCCATCTGCCTTTGACCCAGTTCCTTGTCCTGGGAGAGTCTGTGACCTTGACCTTGGTATTGAGAGGTTGTGATTGGCTGACTCCAGAAAGCACTGCCCTATTTGAACAATGGTTTAGCAATTCTTCATACATAATGGTATAACAGTATGCCAGTTGTCACCACAGCTTACACAGCCCAGTGGCTAGAGCACTGAACTCCCAATTCAACCTTGCTGGTTCGATTCCCCATTGGGCCAAGCACTTTTTGCCACACTTTTTGCAACCATGTGTCATTATGTGATGGAAAATTGCTGTAATTGTAAAACCAGAAAAAAATTCTTTTTTTGAATTAGAATTTTTTGTCAAGCAATTCTTCTGTCCCTTGTAAATGCTTTTGAATTCTATTGAATGCACTGCTGTGATCACATGAGATACATAAGACTAGAAATAAAGAGTGGTCTACAGTTGCACATCCAGTCTAGTGGCTAGAGTTTGGAGCTTCAAGTCTATAGGTTGACAGTACTGAATGCTGGTGGAGGTAAAGTTTTTTTGTCACAACATTTAGCAATAGGTCTGGCCTAGTTCAGGAGTTCTTGATTGGCCATTCCATCTGCCTTTGACCCAGTTCCTTGTCCTGGGAGAGTCTGTGACCTTGACCTTGGTATTGAGAGGTTGTGATTGGCTGACTCCAGAAAGCACTGCCCTATTTGAACAATGGTTTAGCAATTCTTCATACATAATGGTATAACAGTATGCCAGTTGTCACCACAGCTTACACAGCCCAGTGGCTAGAGCACTGAACTCCCAATTCAACCTTGCTGGTTCGATTCCCCATTGGGCCAAGCACTTTTTGCCACACTTTTTGCAACCATGTGTCATTATGTGATGGAAAATTGCTGTAATTGTAAAACCAGTAAAAATTCTTTTTTTGAATTAGAATTTTTTGTCAAGCAATTCTTCTGTCCCTTGTAAATGCTTTTGAATTCTATTGAATGCACTGCTGTGATCACATGAGATACATAAGACTAGAAATAAAGAGTGGTCTACAGTTGCACATCCAGTCTAGTGGCTAGAGTTTGGAGCTTCAAGTCTATAGGTTGACAGTACTGAATGCTGGTGGAGGTAAAGTTTTTTTGTCACAACATTTAGCAATAGGTCTGGCCTAGTTCAGGAGTTCTTGATTGGCCATTCCATCTGCCTTTGACCCAGTTCCTTGTCCTGGGAGAGTCTGTGACCTTGACCTTGGTATTGAGAGGTTGTGATTGGCTGACTCCAGAAAGCACTGCCCTATTTGAACAATGGTTTAGCAATTCTTCATACATAATGGTATAACAGTATGCCAGTTGTCACCACAGCTTACACAGCCCAGTGGCTAGAGCACTGAACTCCCAATTCAACCTTGCTGGTTCGATTCCCCATTGGGCCAAGCACTTTTTGCCACACTTTTTGCAACCATGTGTCATTATGTGATGGAAAATTGCTGTAATTGTAAAACCAGTAAAAATTCTTTTTTTGAATTAGAATTTTTTGTCAAGCAATTGTTCTGTCCCTTGTAAATGCTTTTGAATTCTATTGAATGCACTGCTGTGATC
The DNA here is from genome assembly GCA_942159475.1 of Sthenelais limicola. Lineage (NCBI taxonomy): Eukaryota > Metazoa > Annelida > Polychaeta > Phyllodocida > Sigalionidae > Sthenelais > Sthenelais limicola. The sequence continues at coordinate 43,003,665 of OW804102.1, forward strand.
ACATGAGATACATAAGACTAGAAATAAAGAGTGGTCTACAGTTGCACATCCAGTCTAGTGGCTAGAGTTTGGAGCTTCAAGTCTATAGGTTGACAGTACTGAATGCTGGTGGAGGTAAAGTTTTTTTGTCACAACATTTAGCAATAGGTCTGGCCTAGTTCAGGAGTTCTTGATTGGCCATTCCATCTGCCTTTGACCCAGTTCCTTGTCCTGGGAGAGTCTGTGACCTTGACCTTGGTATTGAGAGGTTGTGATTGGCTGACTCCAGAAAGCACTGCCCTATTTGAACAATGGTTTAGCAATTCTTCATACATAATGGTATAACAGTATGCCAGTTGTCACCACAGCTTACACAGCCCAGTGGCTAGAGCACTGAACTCCCAATTCAACCTTGCTGGTTCGATTCCCCATTGGGCCAAGCACTTTTTGCCACACTTTTTGCAACCATGTGTCATTATGTGATGGAAAATTGCTGTAATTGTAAAACCAGTAAAAATTCTTTTTTTGAATTAGAATTTTTTGTCAAGCAATTCTTCTGTCCCTTGTAAATGCTTTTGAATTCTATTGAATGCACTGCTGTGATCACATGAGATACATAAGACTAGAAATAAAGAGTGGTCTACAGTTGCACATCCAGTCTAGTGGCTAGAGTTTGGAGCTTCAAGTCTATAGGTTGACAGTACTGAATGCTGGTGGAGGTAAAGTTTTTTTGTCACAACATTTAGCAATAGGTCTGGCCTAGTTCAGGAGTTCTTGATTGGCCATTCCATCTGCCTTTGACCCAGTTCCTTGTCCTGGGAGAGTCTGTGACCTTGACCTTGGTATTGAGAGGTTGTGATTGGCTGACTCCAGAAAGCACTGCCCTATTTGAACAATGGTTTAGCAATTCTTCATACATAATGGTATAACAGTATGCCAGTTGTCACCACAGCTTACACAGCCCAGTGGCTAGAGCACTGAACTCCCAATTCAACCTTGCTGGTTCGATTCCCCATTGGGCCAAGCACTTTTTGCCACACTTTTTGCAACCATGTGTCATTATGTGATGGAAAATTGCTGTAATTGTAAAACCAGAAAAAAATTCTTTTTTTGAATTAGAATTTTTTAGCAATTCTTCTGTCCCCTTGTAAATGCTTTTGAATTCTATTGAATGCACTGCTGTGATCACATGAGATACATAAGACTAGAAATAAAGAGTGGTCTACAGTTGCACATCCAGTCCTAGTGGCTAGAGTTTGGAGCTTCAAGTCTATAGGTTGACAGTACTGAATGCTGGTGGAGGTAAAGTTTTTTTGTCACAACATTTAGCAATAGGTCTGGCCTAGTTCAGGAGTTCTTGATTGGCCATTCCATCTGCCTTTGACCCAGTTCCTTGTCCTGGGAGAGTCTGTGACCTTGACCTTGGTATTGAGAGGTTGTGATTGGCTGACTCCAGAAAGCACTGCCCTATTTGAACAATGGTTTAGCAATTCTTCATACATAATGGTATAACAGTATGCCAGTTGTCACCACAGCTTACACAGCCCAGTGGCTAGAGCACTGAACTCCAATTCAACCTTGCTGGTTCGATTCCCCATTGGGCCAAGCACTTTTTGCCACACTTTTTGCAACCATGTGTCATTATGTGATGGAAAATTGCTGTAATTGTAAAACCAGAAAAAAATTCTTTTTTTGAATTAGAATTTTTTGTCAAGCAATTCTTCTGTCCCTTGTAAATGCTTTTGAATTCTATTGAATGCACTGCTGTGATCACATGAGATACATAAGACTAGAAATAAAGAGTGGTCTACAGTTGCACATCCAGTCTAGTGGCTAGAGTTTGGAGCTTCAAGTCTATAGGTTGACAGTACTGAATGCTGGTGGAGGTAAAGTTTTTTTGTCACAACATTTAGCAATAGGTCTGGCCTAGTTCAGGAGTTCTTGATTGGCCATTCCATCTGCCTTTGACCCAGTTCCTTGTCCTGGGAGAGTCTGTGACCTTGACCTTGGTATTGAGAGGTTGTGATTGGCTGACTCCAGAAAGCACTGCCCTATTTGAACAATGGTTTAGCAATTCTTCATACATAATGGTATAACAGTATGCCAGTTGTCACCACAGCTTACACAGCCCAGTGGCTAGAGCACTGAACTCCCAATTCAACCTTGCTGGTTCGATTCCCCATTGGGCCAAGCACTTTTTGCCACACTTTTTGCAACCATGTGTCATTATGTGATGGAAAATTGCTGTAATTGTAAAACCAGAAAAAAATTCTTTTTTTGAATTAGAATTTTTTGTCAAGCAATTCTTCTGTCCCTTGTAAATGCTTTTGAATTCTATTGAATGCACTGCTGTGATCACATGAGATACATAAGACTAGAAATAAAGAGTGGTCTACAGTTGCACATCCAGTCTAGTGGCTAGAGTTTGGAGCTTCAAGTCTATAGGTTGACAGTACTGAATGCTGGTGGAGGTAAAGTTTTTTTGTCACAACATTTAGCAATAGGTCTGGCCTAGTTCAGGAGTTCTTGATTGGCCATTCCATCTGCCTTTGACCCAGTTCCTTGTCCTGGGAGAGTCTGTGACCTTGACCTTGGTATTGAGAGGTTGTGATTGGCTGACTCCAGAAAGCACTGCCCTATTTGAACAATGGTTTAGCAATTCTTCATACATAATGGTATAACAGTATGCCAGTTGTCACCACAGCTTACACAGCCCAGTGGCTAGAGCACTGAACTCCCAATTCAACCTTGCTGGTTCGATTCCCCATTGGGCCAAGCACTTTTTGCCACACTTTTTGCAACCATGTGTCATTATGTGATGGAAAATTGCTGTAATTGTAAAACCAGTAAAAATTCTTTTTTTGAATTAGAATTTTTTGTCAAGCAATTGTTCTGTCCCTTGTAAATGCTTTTGAATTCTATTGAATGCACTGCTGTGATCACATGAGATACATAAGACTAGAAATAAAGAGTGGTCTACAGTTGCACATCCAGTCTAGTGGCTAGAGTTTGGAGCTTCAAGTCTATAGGTTGACAGTACTGAATGCTGGTGGAGGTAAAGTTTTTTTGTCACAACATTTAGCAATAGGTCTGGCCTAGTTCAGGAGTTCTTGATTGGCCATTCCATCTGCCTTTGACCCAGTTCCTTGTCCTGGGAGAGTCTGTGACCTTGACCTTGGTATTGAGAGGTTGTGATTGGCTGACTCCAGAAAGCACTGCCCTATTTGAACAATGGTTTAGCAATTCTTCATACATAATGGTATAACAGTATGCCAGTTGTCACCACAGCTTACACAGCCCAGTGGCTAGAGCACTGAACTCCCAATTCAACCTTGCTGGTTCGATTCCCCATTGGGCCAAGCACTTTTTGCCACACTTTTTGCAACCATGTGTCATTATGTGATGGAAAATTGCTGTAATTGTAAAACCAGTAAAAATTCTTTTTTTGAATTAGAATTTTTTGTCAAGCAATTCTTCTGTCCCTTGTAAATGCTTTTGAATTCTATTGAATGCACTGCTGTGATCACATGAGATACATAAGACTAGAAATAAAGAGTGGTCTACAGTTGCACATCCAGTCTAGTGGCTAGAGTTTGGAGCTTCAAGTCTATAGGTTGACAGTACTGAATGCTGGTGGAGGTAAAGTTTTTTTGTCACAACATTTAGCAATAGGTCTGGCCTAGTTCAGGAGTTCTTGATTGGCCATTCCATCTGCCTTTGACCCAGTTCCTTGTCCTGGGAGAGTCTGTGACCTTGACCTTGGTATTGAGAGGTTGTGATTGGCTGACTCCAGAAAGCACTGCCCTATTTGAACAATGGTTTAGCAATTCTTCATACATAATGGTATAACAGTATGCCAGTTGTCACCACAGCTTACACAGCCCAGTGGCTAGAGCACTGAACTCCCAATTCAACCTTGCTGGTTCGATTCCCCATTGGGCCAAGCACTTTTTGCCACACTTTTTGCAACCATGTGTCATTATGTGATGGAAAATTGCTGTAATTGTAAAACCAGAAAAAAATTCTTTTTTTGAATTAGAATTTTTTGTCAAGCAATTCTTCTGTCCCTTGTAAATGCTTTTGAATTCTATTGAATGCACTGCTGTGATCACATGAGATACATAAGACTAGAAATAAAGAGTGGTCTACAGTTGCACATCCAGTCTAGTGGCTAGAGTTTGGAGCTTCAAGTCTATAGGTTGACAGTACTGAATGCTGGTGGAGGTAAAGTTTTTTTGTCACAACATTTAGCAATAGGTCTGGCCTAGTTCAGGAGTTCTTGATTGGCCATTCCATCTGCCTTTGACCCAGTTCCTTGTCCTGGGAGAGTCTGTGACCTTGACCTTGGTATTGAGAGGTTGTGATTGGCTGACTCCAGAAAGCACTGCCCTATTTGAACAATGGTTTAGCAATTCTTCATACATAATGGTATAACAGTATGCCAGTTGTCACCACAGCTTACACAGCCCAGTGGCTAGAGCACTGAACTCCCAATTCAACCTTGCTGGTTCGATTCCCCATTGGGCCAAGCACTTTTTGCCACACTTTTTGCAACCATGTGTCATTATGTGATGGAAAATTGCTGTAATTGTAAAACCAGAAAAAAATTCTTTTTTTGAATTAGAATTTTTTGTCAAGCAATTCTTCTGTCCCTTGTAAATGCTTTTGAATTCTATTGAATGCACTGCTGTGATCACATGAGATACATAAGACTAGAAATAAAGAGTGGTCTACAGTTGCACATCCAGTCTAGTGGCTAGAGTTTGGAGCTTCAAGTCTATAGGTTGACAGTACTGAATGCTGGTGGAGGTAAAGTTTTTTTGTCACAACATTTAGCAATAGGTCTGGCCTAGTTCAGGAGTTCTTGATTGGCCATTCCATCTGCCTTTGACCCAGTTCCTTGTCCTGGGAGAGTCTGTGACCTTGACCTTGGTATTGAGAGGTTGTGATTGGCTGACTCCAGAAAGCACTGCCCTATTTGAACAATGGTTTAGCAATTCTTCATACATAATGGTATAACAGTATGCCAGTTGTCACCACAGCTTACACAGCCCAGTGGCTAGAGCACTGAACTCCCAATTCAACCTTGCTGGTTCGATTCCCCATTGGGCCAAGCACTTTTTGCCACACTTTTTGCAACCATGTGTCATTATGTGATGGAAAATTGCTGTAATTGTAAAACCAGTAAAAATTCTTTTTTTGAATTAGAATTTTTTGTCAAGCAATTCTTCTGTCCCTTGTAAATGCTTTTGAATTCTATTGAATGCACTGCTGTGATCACATGAGATACATAAGACTAGAAATAAAGAGTGGTCTACAGTTGCACATCCAGTCTAGTGGCTAGAGTTTGGAGCTTCAAGTCTATAGGTTGACAGTACTGAATGCTGGTGGAGGTAAAGTTTTTTTGTCACAACATTTAGCAATAGGTCTGGCCTAGTTCAGGAGTTCTTGATTGGCCATTCCATCTGCCTTTGACCCAGTTCCTTGTCCTGGGAGAGTCTGTGACCTTGACCTTGGTATTGAGAGGTTGTGATTGGCTGACTCCAGAAAGCACTGCCCTATTTGAACAATGGTTTAGCAATTCTTCATACATAATGGTATAACAGTATGCCAGTTGTCACCACAGCTTACACAGCCCAGTGGCTAGAGCACTGAACTCCCAATTCAACCTTGCTGGTTCGATTCCCCATTGGGCCAAGCACTTTTTGCCACACTTTTTGCAACCATGTGTCATTATGTGATGGAAAATTGCTGTAATTGTAAAACCAGAAAAAAATTCTTTTTTTGAATTAGAATTTTTTGTCAAGCAATTCTTCTGTCCCTTGTAAATGCTTTTGAATTCTATTGAATGCACTGCTGTGATCACATGAGATACATAAGACTAGAAATAAAGAGTGGTCTACAGTTGCACATCCAGTCTAGTGGCTAGAGTTTGGAGCTTCAAGTCTATAGGTTGACAGTACTGAATGCTGGTGGAGGTAAAGTTTTTTTGTCACAACATTTAGCAATAGGTCTGGCCTAGTTCAGGAGTTCTTGATTGGCCATTCCATCTGCCTTTGACCCAGTTCCTTGTCCTGGGAGAGTCTGTGACCTTGACCTTGGTATTGAGAGGTTGTGATTGGCTGACTCCAGAAAGCACTGCCCTATTTGAACAATGGTTTAGCAATTCTTCATACATAATGGTATAACAGTATGCCAGTTGTCACCACAGCTTACACAGCCCAGTGGCTAGAGCACTGAACTCCCAATTCAACCTTGCTGGTTCGATTCCCCATTGGGCCAAGCACTTTTTGCCACACTTTTTGCAACCATGTGTCATTATGTGATGGAAAATTGCTGTAATTGTAAAACCAGTAAAAATTCTTTTTTTGAATTAGAATTTTTTGTCAAGCAATTCTTCTGTCCCTTGTAAATGCTTTTGAATTCTATTGAATGCACTGCTGTGATCACATGAGATACATAAGACTAGAAATAAAGAGTGGTCTACAGTTGCACATCCAGTCTAGTGGCTAGAGTTTGGAGCTTCAAGTCTATAGGTTGACAGTACTGAATGCTGGTGGAGGTAAAGTTTTTTTGTCACAACATTTAGCAATAGGTCTGGCCTAGTTCAGGAGTTCTTGATTGGCCATTCCATCTGCCTTTGACCCAGTTCCTTGTCCTGGGAGAGTCTGTGACCTTGACCTTGGTATTGAGAGGTTGTGATTGGCTGACTCCAGAAAGCACTGCCCTATTTGAACAATGGTTTAGCAATTCTTCATACATAATGGTATAACAGTATGCCAGTTGTCACCACAGCTTACACAGCCCAGTGGCTAGAGCACTGAACTCCCAATTCAACCTTGCTGGTTCGATTCCCCATTGGGCCAAGCACTTTTTGCCACACTTTTTGCAACCATGTGTCATTATGTGATGGAAAATTGCTGTAATTGTAAAACCAGTAAAAATTCTTTTTTTGAATTAGAATTTTTTGTCAAGCAATTCTTCTGTCCCTTGTAAATGCTTTTGAATTCTATTGAATGCACTGCTGTGATCACATGAGATACATAAGACTAGAAATAAAGAGTGGTCTACAGTTGCACATCCAGTCTAGTGGCTAGAGTTTGGAGCTTCAAGTCTATAGGTTGACAGTACTGAATGCTGGTGGAGGTAAAGTTTTTTTGTCACAACATTTAGCAATAGGTCTGGCCTAGTTCAGGAGTTCTTGATTGGCCATTCCATCTGCCTTTGACCCAGTTCCTTGTCCTGGGAGAGTCTGTGACCTTGACCTTGGTATTGAGAGGTTGTGATTGGCTGACTCCAGAAAGCACTGCCCTATTTGAACAATGGTTTAGCAATTCTTCATACATAATGGTATAACAGTATGCCAGTTGTCACCACAGCTTACACAGCCCAGTGGCTAGAGCACTGAACTCCCAATTCAACCTTGCTGGTTCGATTCCCCATTGGGCCAAGCACTTTTTGCCACACTTTTTGCAACCATGTGTCATTATGTGATGGAAAATTGCTGTAATTGTAAAACCAGTAAAAATTCTTTTTTTGAATTAGAATTTTTTGTCAAGCAATTCTTCTGTCCCTTGTAAATGCTTTTGAATTCTATTGAATGCACTGCTGTGATCACATGAGATACATAAGACTAGAAATAAAGAGTGGTCTACAGTTGCACATCCAGTCTAGTGGCTAGAGTTTGGAGCTTCAAGTCTATAGGTTGACAGTACTGAATGCTGGTGGAGGTAAAGTTTTTTTGTCACAACATTTAGCAATAGGTCTGGCCTAGTTCAGGAGTTCTTGATTGGCCATTCCATCTGCCTTTGACCCAGTTCCTTGTCCTGGGAGAGTCTGTGACCTTGACCTTGGTATTGAGAGGTTGTGATTGGCTGACTCCAGAAAGCACTGCCCTATTTGAACAATGGTTTAGCAATTCTTCATACATAATGGTATAACAGTATGCCAGTTGTCACCACAGCTTACACAGCCCAGTGGCTAGAGCACTGAACTCCCAATTCAACCTTGCTGGTTCGATTCCCCATTGGGCCAAGCACTTTTTGCCACACTTTTTGCAACCATGTGTCATTATGTGATGGAAAATTGCTGTAATTGTAAAACCAGCAAAAATTCTTTTTTTGAATTAGAATTTTTTGTCAAGCAATTCTTCTGTCCCTTGTAAATGCTTTTGAATTCTATTGAATGCACTGCTGTGATCACATGAGATACATAAGACTAGAAATAAAGAGTGGTCTACAGTTGCACATCCAGTCTAGTGGCTAGAGTTTGGAGCTTCAAGTCTATAGGTTGACAGTACTGAATGCTGGTGGAGGTAAAGTTTTTTTGTCACAACATTTAGCAATAGGTCTGGCCTAGTTCAGGAGTTCTTGATTGGCCATTCCATCTGCCTTTGACCCAGTTCCTTGTCCTGGGAGAGTCTGTGACCTTGACCTTGGTATTGAGAGGTTGTGATTGGCTGACTCCAGAAAGCACTGCCCTATTTGAACAATGGTTTAGCAATTCTTCATACATAATGGTATAACAGTATGCCAGTTGTCACCACAGCTTACACAGCCCAGTGGCTAGAGAACTGAACTCCCAATTCAACCTTGCTGGTTCGATTCCCCATTGGGCCAAGCACTTTTTGCCACACTTTTTGCAACCATGTGTCATTATGTGATGGAAAATTGCTGTAATTGTAAAACCAGTAAAAATTCTTTTTTTGAATTAGAATTTTTTGTCAAGCAATTCTTCTGTCCCTTGTAAATGCTTTTGAATTCTATTGAATGCACTGCTGTGATCACATGAGATACATAAGACTAGAAATAAAGAGTGGTCTACAGTTGCACATCCAGTCTAGTGGCTAGAGTTTGGAGCTTCAAGTCTATAGGTTGACAGTACTGAATGCTGGTGGAGGTAAAGTTTTTTTGTCACAACATTTAGCAATAGGTCTGGCCTAGTTCAGGAGTTCTTGATTGGCCATTCCATCTGCCTTTGACCCAGTTCCTTGTCCTGGGAGAGTCTGTGACCTTGACCTTGGTATTGAGAGGTTGTGATTGGCTGACTCCAGAAAGCACTGCCCTATTTGAACAATGGTTTAGCAATTCTTCATACATAATGGTATAACAGTATGCCAGTTGTCACCACAGCTTACACAGCCCAGTGGCTAGAGCACTGAACTCCCAATTCAACCTTGCTGGTTCGATTCCCCATTGGGCCAAGCACTTTTTGCCACACTTTTTGCAACCATGTGTCATTATGTGATGGAAAATTGCTGTAATTGTAAAACCAGTAAAAATTCTTTTTTTGAATTAGAATTTTTTGTCAAGCAATTCTTCTGTCCCTTGTAAATGCTTTTGAATTCTATTGAATGCACTGCTGTGATCACATGAGATACATAAGACTAGAAATAAAGAGTGGTCTACAGTTGCACATCCAGTCTAGTGGCTAGAGTTTGGAGCTTCAAGTCTATAGGTTGACAGTACTGAATGCTGGTGGAGGTAAAGTTTTTTTGTCACAACATTTAGCAATAGGTCTGGCCTAGTTCAGGAGTTCTTGATTGGCCATTCCATCTGCCTTTGACCCAGTTCCTTGTCCTGGGAGAGTCTGTGACCTTGACCTTGGTATTGAGAGGTTGTGATTGGCTGACTCCAGAAAGCACTGCCCTATTTGAACAATGGTTTAGCAATTCTTCATACATAATGGTATAACAGTATGCCAGTTGTCACCACAGCTTACACAGCCCAGTGGCTAGAGCACTGAACTCCCAATTCAACCTTGCTGGTTCGATTCCCCATTGGGCCAAGCACTTTTTGCCACACTTTTTGCAACCATGTGTCATTATGTGATGGAAAATTGCTGTAATTGTAAAACCAGTAAAAATTCTTTTTTTGAATTAGAATTTTTTGTCAAGCAATTCTTCTGTCCCTTGTAAATGCTTTTGAATTCTATTGAATGCACTGCTGTGATCACATGAGATACATAAGACTAGAAATAAAGAGTGGTCTACAGTTGCACATCCAGTCTAGTGGCTAGAGTTTGGAGCTTCAAGTCTATAGGTTGACAGTACTGAATGCTGGTGGAGGTAAAGTTTTTTTGTCACAACATTTAGCAATAGGTCTGGCCTAGTTCAGGAGTTCTTGATTGGCCATTCCATCTGCCTTTGACCCAGTTCCTTGTCCTGGGAGAGTCTGTGACCTTGACCTTGGTATTGAGAGGTTGTGATTGGCTGACTCCAGAAAGCACTGCCCTATTTGAACAATGGTTTAGCAATTCTTCATACATAATGGTATAACAGTATGCCAGTTGTCACCACAGCTTACACAGCCCAGTGGCTAGAGCACTGAACTCCCAATTCAACCTTGCTGGTTCGATTCCCCATTGGGCCAAGCACTTTTTGCCACACTTTTTGCAACCATGTGTCATTATGTGATGGAAAATTGCTGTAATTGTAAAACCAGTAAAAATTCTTTTTTTGAATTAGAATTTTTTGTCAAGCAATTCTTCTGTCCCTTGTAAATGCTTTTGAATTCTATTGAATGCACTGCTGTGATCACATGAGATACATAAGACTAGAAATAAAGAGTGGTCTACAGTTGCACATCCAGTCTAGTGGCTAGAGTTTGGAGCTTCAAGTCTATAGGTTGACAGTACTGAATGCTGGTGGAGGTAAAGTTTTTTTGTCACAACATTTAGCAATAGGTCTGGCCTAGTTCAGGAGTTCTTGATTGGCCATTCCATCTGCCTTTGACCCAGTTCCTTGTCCTGGGAGAGTCTGTGACCTTGACCTTGGTATTGAGAGGTTGTGATTGGCTGACTCCAGAAAGCACTGCCCTATTTGAACAATGGTTTAGCAATTCTTCATACATAATGGTATAACAGTATGCCAGTTGTCACCACAGCTTACACAGCCCAGTGGCTAGAGCACTGAACTCCCAATTCAACCTTGCTGGTTCGATTCCCCATTGGGCCAAGCACTTTTGGCCACACTTTTTGCAACCATGTGTCATTATGTGATGGAAAATTGCTGTAATTGTAAAACCAGAAAAAAATTCTTTTTTTGAATTAGAATTTTTTGTCAAGCAATTCTTCTGTCCCTTGTAAATGCTTTTGAATTCTATTGAATGCACTGCTGTGATCACATGAGATACATAAGACTAGAAATAAAGAGTGGTCTACAGTTGCACATCCAGTCTAGTGGCTAGAGTTTGGAGCTTCAAGTCTATAGGTTGACAGTACTGAATGCTGGTGGAGGTAAAGTTTTTTTGTCACAACATTTAGCAATAGGTCTGGCCTAGTTCAGGAGTTCTTGATTGGCCATTCCATCTGCCTTTGACCCAGTTCCTTGTCCTGGGAGAGTCTGTGACCTTGACCTTGGTATTGAGAGGTTGTGATTGGCTGACTCCAGAAAGCACTGCCCTATTTGAACAATGGTTTAGCAATTCTTCATACATAATGGTATAACAGTATGCCAGTTGTCACCACAGCTTACACAGCCCAGTGGCTAGAGCACTGAACTCCCAATTCAACCTTGCTGGTTCGATTCCCCATTGGGCCAAGCACTTTTTGCCACACTTTTTGCAACCATGTGTCATTATGTGATGGAAAATTGCTGTAATTGTAAAACCAGTAAAAATTCTTTTTTTGAATTAGAATTTTTTGTCAAGCAATTCTTCTGTCCCTTGTAAATGCTTTTGAATTCTATTGAATGCACTGCTGTGATCACATGAGATACATAAGACTAGAAATAAAGAGTGGTCTACAGTTGCACATCCAGTCTAGTGGCTAGAGTTTGGAGCTTCAAGTCTATAGGTTGACAGTACTGAATGCTGGTGGAGGTAAAGTTTTTTTGTCACAACATTTAGCAATAGGTCTGGCCTAGTTCAGGAGTTCTTGATTGGCCATTCCATCTGCCTTTGACCCAGTTCCTTGTCCTGGGAGAGTCTGTGACCTTGACCTTGGTATTGAGAGGTTGTGATTGGCTGACTCCAGAAAGCACTGCCCTATTTGAACAATGGTTTAGCAATTCTTCATACATAATGGTATAACAGTATGCCAGTTGTCACCACAGCTTACACAGCCCAGTGGCTAGAGCACTGAACTCCCAATTCAACCTTGCTGGTTCGATTCCCCATTGGGCCAAGCACTTTTTGCCACACTTTTTGCAACCATGTGTCATTATGTGATGGAAAATTGCTGTAATTGTAAAACCAGTAAAAATTCTTTTTTTGAATTAGAATTTTTTGTCAAGCAATTCTTCTGTCCCTTGTAAATGCTTTTGAATTCTATTGAATGCACTGCTGTGATCACATGAGATACATAAGACTAGAAATAAAGAGTGGTCTACAGTTGCACATCCAGTCTAGTGGCTAGAGTTTGGAGCTTCAAGTCTATAGGTTGACAGTACTGAATGCTGGTGGAGGTAAAGTTTTTTTGTCACAACATTTAGCAATAGGTCTGGCCTAGTTCAGGAGTTCTTGATTGGCCATTCCATCTGCCTTTGACCCAGTTCCTTGTCCTGGGAGAGTCTGTGACCTTGACCTTGGTATTGAGAGGTTGTGATTGGCTGACTCCAGAAAGCACTGCCCTATTTGAACAATGGTTTAGCAATTCTTCATACATAATGGTATAACAGTATGCCAGTTGTCACCACAGCTTACACAGCCCAGTGGCTAGAGCACTGAACTCCCAATTCAACCTTGCTGGTTCGATTCCCCATTGGGCCAAGCACTTTTTGCCACACTTTTTGCAACCATGTGTCATTATGTGATGGAAAATTGCTGTAATTGTAAAACCAGTAAAAATTCTTTTTTTGAATTAGAATTTTTTGTCAAGCAATTCTTCTGTCCCTTGTAAATGCTTTTGAATTCTATTGAATGCACTGCTGTGATCACATGAGATACATAAGACTAGAAATAAAGAGTGGTCTACAGTTGCACATCCAGTCTAGTGGCTAGAGTTTGGAGCTTCAAGTCTATAGGTTGACAGTACTGAATGCTGGTGGAGGTAAAGTTTTTTTGTCACAACATTTAGCAATAGGTCTGGCCTAGTTCAGGAGTTCTTGATTGGCCATTCCATCTGCCTTTGACCCAGTTCCTTGTCCTGGGAGAGTCTGTGACCTTGACCTTGGTATTGAGAGGTTGTGATTGGCTGACTCCAGAAAGCACTGCCCTATTTGAACAATGGTTTAGCAATTCTTCATACATAATGGTATAACAGTATGCCAGTTGTCACCACAGCTTACACAGCCCAGTGGCTAGAGCACTGAACTCCCAATTCAACCTTGCTGGTTCGATTCCCCATTGGGCCAAGCACTTTTGGCCACACTTTTTGCAACCATGTGTCATTATGTGATGGAAAATTGCTGTAATTGTAAAACCAGAAAAAAATTCTTTTTTTGAATTAGAATTTTTTGTCAAGCAATTCTTCTGTCCCTTGTAAATGCTTTTGAATTCTATTGAATGCACTGCTGTGATCACATGAGATACATAAGACTAGAAATAAAGAGTGGTCTACAGTTGCACATCCAGTCTAGTGGCTAGAGTTTGGAGCTTCAAGTCTATAGGTTGACAGTACTGAATGCTGGTGGAGGTAAAGTTTTTTTGTCACAACATTTAGCAATAGGTCTGGCCTAGTTCAGGAGTTCTTGATTGGCCATTCCATCTGCCTTTGACCCAGTTCCTTGTCCTGGGAGAGTCTGTGACCTTGACCTTGGTATTGAGAGGTTGTGATTGGCTGACTCCAGAAAGCACTGCCCTATTTGAACAATGGTTTAGCAATTCTTCATACATAATGGTATAACAGTATGCCAGTTGTCACCACAGCTTACACAGCCCAGTGGCTAGAGCACTGAACTCCCAATTCAACCTTGCTGGTTCGATTCCCCATTGGGCCAAGCACTTTTTGCCACACTTTTTGCAACCATGTGTCATTATGTGATGGAAAATTGCTGTAATTGTAAAACCAGTAAAAATTCTTTTTTTGAATTAGAATTTTTTGTCAAGCAATTCTTCTGTCCCTTGTAAATGCTTTTGAATTCTATTGAATGCACTGCTGTGATCACATGAGATACATAAGACTAGAAATAAAGAGTGGTCTACAGTTGCACATCCAGTCTAGTGGCTAGAGTTTGGAGCTTCAAGTCTATAGGTTGACAGTACTGAATGCTGGTGGAGGTAAAGTTTTTTTGTCACAACATTTAGCAATAGGTCTGGCCTAGTTCAGGAGTTCTTGATTGGCCATTCCATCTGCCTTTGACCCAGTTCCTTGTCCTGGGAGAGTCTGTGACCTTGACCTTGGTATTGAGAGGTTGTGATTGGCTGACTCCAGAAAGCACTGCCCTATTTGAACAATGGTTTAGCAATTCTTCATACATAATGGTATAACAGTATGCCAGTTGTCACCACAGCTTACACAGCCCAGTGGCTAGAGCACTGAACTCCCAATTCAACCTTGCTGGTTCGATTCCCCATTGGGCCAAGCACTTTTTGCCACACTTTTTGCAACCATGTGTCATTATGTGATGGAAAATTGCTGTAATTGTAAAACCAGTAAAAATTCTTTTTTTGAATTAGAATTTTTTGTCAAGCAATTCTTCTGTCCCTTGTAAATGCTTTTGAATTCTATTGAATGCACTGCTGTGATCACATGAGATACATAAGACTAGAAATAAAGAGTGGTCTACAGTTGCACATCCAGTCTAGTGGCTAGAGTTTGGAGCTTCAAGTCTATAGGTTGACAGTACTGAATGCTGGTGGAGGTAAAGTTTTTTTGTCACAACATTTAGCAATAGGTCTGGCCTAGTTCAGGAGTTCTTGATTGGCCATTCCATCTGCCTTTGACCCAGTTCCTTGTCCTGGGAGAGTCTGTGACCTTGACCTTGGTATTGAGAGGTTGTGATTGGCTGACTCCAGAAAGCACTGCCCTATTTGAACAATGGTTTAGCAATTCTTCATACATAATGGTATAACAGTATGCCAGTTGTCACCACAGCTTACACAGCCCAGTGGCTAGAGCACTGAACTCCCAATTCAACCTTGCTGGTTCGATTCCCCATTGGGCCAAGCACTTTTGGCCACACTTTTTGCAACCATGTGTCATTATGTGATGGAAAATTGCTGTAATTGTAAAACCAGAAAAAAATTCTTTTTTTGAATTAGAATTTTTTGTCAAGCAATTCTTCTGTCCCTTGTAAATGCTTTTGAATTCTATTGAATGCACTGCTGTGATCACATGAGATACATAAGACTAGAAATAAAGAGTGGTCTACAGTTGCACATCCAGTCTAGTGGCTAGAGTTTGGAGCTTCAAGTCTATAGGTTGACAGTACTGAATGCTGGTGGAGGTAAAGTTTTTTTGTCACAACATTTAGCAATAGGTCTGGCCTAGTTCAGGAGTTCTTGATTGGCCATTCCATCTGCCTTTGACCCAGTTCCTTGTCCTGGGAGAGTCTGTGACCTTGACCTTGGTATTGAGAGGTTGTGATTGGCTGACTCCAGAAAGCACTGCCCTATTTGAACAATGGTTTAGCAATTCTTCATACATAATGGTATAACAGTATGCCAGTTGTCACCACAGCTTACACAGCCCAGTGGCTAGAGCACTGAACTCCCAATTCAACCTTGCTGGTTCGATTCCCCATTGGGCCAAGCACTTTTTGCCACACTTTTTGCAACCATGTGTCATTATGTGATGGAAAATTGCTGTAATTGTAAAACCAGTAAAAATTCTTTTTTTGAATTAGAATTTTTTGTCAAGCAATTCTTCTGTCCCTTGTAAATGCTTTTGAATTCTATTGAATGCACTGCTGTGATCACATGAGATACATAAGACTAGAAATAAAGAGTGGTCTACAGTTGCACATCCAGTCTAGTGGCTAGAGTTTGGAGCTTCAAGTCTATAGGTTGACAGTACTGAATGCTGGTGGAGGTAAAGTTTTTTTGTCACAACATTTAGCAATAGGTCTGGCCTAGTTCAGGAGTTCTTGATTGGCCATTCCATCTGCCTTTGACCCAGTTCCTTGTCCTGGGAGAGTCTGTGACCTTGACCTTGGTATTGAGAGGTTGTGATTGGCTGACTCCAGAAAGCACTGCCCTATTTGAACAATGGTTTAGCAATTCTTCATACATAATGGTATAACAGTATGCCAGTTGTCACCACAGCTTACACAGCCCAGTGGCTAGAGCACTGAACTCCCAATTCAACCTTGCTGGTTCGATTCCCCATTGGGCCAAGCACTTTTTGCCACACTTTTTGCAACCATGTGTCATTATGTGATGGAAAATTGCTGTAATTGTAAAACCAGAAAAAAATTCTTTTTTTGAATTAGAATTTTTTGTCAAGCAATTCTTCTGTCCCTTGTAAATGCTTTTGAATTCTATTGAATGCACTGCTGTGATCACATGAGATACATAAGACTAGAAATAAAGAGTGGTCTACAGTTGCACATCCAGTCTAGTGGCTAGAGTTTGGAGCTTCAAGTCTATAGGTTGACAGTACTGAATGCTGGTGGAGGTAAAGTTTTTTTGTCACAACATTTAGCAATAGGTCTGGCCTAGTTCAGGAGTTCTTGATTGGCCATTCCATCTGCCTTTGACCCAGTTCCTTGTCCTGGGAGAGTCTGTGACCTTGACCTTGGTATTGAGAGGTTGTGATTGGCTGACTCCAGAAAGCACTGCCCTATTTGAACAATGGTTTAGCAATTCTTCATACATAATGGTATAACAGTATGCCAGTTGTCACCACAGCTTACACAGCCCAGTGGCTAGAGCACTGAACTCCCAATTCAACCTTGCTGGTTCGATTCCCCATTGGGCCAAGCACTTTTTGCCACACTTTTTGCAACCATGTGTCATTATGTGATGGAAAATTGCTGTAATTGTAAAACCAGTAAAAATTCTTTTTTTGAATTAGAATTTTTTGTCAAGCAATTCTTCTGTCCCTTGTAAATGCTTTTGAATTCTATTGAATGCACTGCTGTGATCACATGAGATACATAAGACTAGAAATAAAGAGTGGTCTACAGTTGCACATCCAGTCTAGTGGCTAGAGTTTGGAGCTTCAAGTCTATAGGTTGACAGTACTGAATGCTGGTGGAGGTAAAGTTTTTTTGTCACAACATTTAGCAATAGGTCTGGCCTAGTTCAGGAGTTCTTGATTGGCCATTCCATCTGCCTTTGACCCAGTTCCTTGTCCTGGGAGAGTCTGTGACCTTGACCTTGGTATTGAGAGGTTGTGATTGGCTGACTCCAGAAAGCACTGCCCTATTTGAACAATGGTTTAGCAATTCTTCATACATAATGGTATAACAGTATGCCAGTTGTCACCACAGCTTACACAGCCCAGTGGCTAGAGCACTGAACTCCCAATTCAACCTTGCTGGTTCGATTCCCCATTGGGCCAAGCACTTTTTGCCACACTTTTTGCAACCATGTGTCATTATGTGATGGAAAATTGCTGTAATTGTAAAACCAGTAAAAATTCTTTTTTTGAATTAGAATTTTTTGTCAAGCAATTCTTCTGTCCCTTGTAAATGCTTTTGAATTCTATTGAATGCACTGCTGTGATCACATGAGATACATAAGACTAGAAATAAAGAGTGGTCTACAGTTGCACATCCAGTCTAGTGGCTAGAGTTTGGAGCTTCAAGTCTATAGGTTGACAGTACTGAATGCTGGTGGAGGTAAAGTTTTTTTGTCACAACATTTAGCAATAGGTCTGGCCTAGTTCAGGAGTTCTTGATTGGCCATTCCATCTGCCTTTGACCCAGTTCCTTGTCCTGGGAGAGTCTGTGACCTTGACCTTGGTATTGAGAGGTTGTGATTGGCTGACTCCAGAAAGCACTGCCCTATTTGAACAATGGTTTAGCAATTCTTCATACATAATGGTATAACAGTATGCCAGTTGTCACCACAGCTTACACAGCCCAGTGGCTAGAGCACTGAACTCCCAATTCAACCTTGCTGGTTCGATTCCCCATTGGGCCAAGCACTTTTTGCCACACTTTTTGCAACCATGTGTCATTATGTGATGGAAAATTGCTGTAATTGTAAAACCAGTAAAAATTCTTTTTTTGAATTAGAATTTTTTGTCAAGCAATTCTTCTGTCCCTTGTAAATGCTTTTGAATTCTATTGAATGCACTGCTGTGATCACATGAGATACATAAGACTAGAAATAAAGAGTGGTCTACAGTTGCACATCCAGTCTAGTGGCTAGAGTTTGGAGCTTCAAGTCTATAGGTTGACAGTACTGAATGCTGGTGGAGGTAAAGTTTTTTTGTCACAACATTTAGCAATAGGTCTGGCCTAGTTCAGGAGTTCTTGATTGGCCATTCCATCTGCCTTTGACCCAGTTCCTTGTCCTGGGAGAGTCTGTGACCTTGACCTTGGTATTGAGAGGTTGTGATTGGCTGACTCCAGAAAGCACTGCCCTATTTGAACAATGGTTTAGCAATTCTTCATACATAATGGTATAACAGTATGCCAGTTGTCACCACAGCTTACACAGCCCAGTGGCTAGAGCACTGAACTCCCAATTCAACCTTGCTGGTTCGATTCCCCATTGGGCCAAGCACTTTTGGCCACACTTTTTGCAACCATGTGTCATTATGTGATGGAAAATTGCTGTAATTGTAAAACCAGAAAAAAATTCTTTTTTTGAATTAGAATTTTTTGTCAAGCAATTCTTCTGTCCCTTGTAAATGCTTTTGAATTCTATTGAATGCACTGCTGTGATCACATGAGATACATAAGACTAGAAATAAAGAGTGGTCTACAGTTGCACATCCAGTCTAGTGGCTAGAGTTTGGAGCTTCAAGTCTATAGGTTGACAGTACTGAATGCTGGTGGAGGTAAAGTTTTTTTTGTCACAACATTTAGCAATAGGTCTGGCCTAGTTCAGGAGTTCTTGATTGGCCATTCCATCTGCCTTTGACCCAGTTCCTTGTCCTGGGAGAGTCTGTGACCTTGACCTTGGTATTGAGAGGTTGTGATTGGCTGACTCCAGAAAGCACTGCCCTATTTGAACAATGGTTTAGCAATTCTTCATACATAATGGTATAACAGTATGCCAGTTGTCACCACAGCTTACACAGCCCAGTGGCTAGAGCACTGAACTCCCAATTCAACCTTGCTGGTTCGATTCCCCATTGGGCCAAGCACTTTTTGCCACACTTTTTGCAACCATGTGTCATTATGTGATGGAAAATTGCTGTAATTGTAAAACCAGTAAAAATTCTTTTTTTGAATTAGAATTTTTTGTCAAGCAATTCTTCTGTCCCTTGTAAATGCTTTTGAATTCTATTGAATGCACTGCTGTGATCACATGAGATACATAAGACTAGAAATAAAGAGTGGTCTACAGTTGCACATCCAGTCTAGTGGCTAGAGTTTGGAGCTTCAAGTCTATAGGTTGACAGTACTGAATGCTGGTGGAGGTAAAGTTTTTTTGTCACAACATTTAGCAATAGGTCTGGCCTAGTTCAGGAGTTCTTGATTGGCCATTCCATCTGCCTTTGACCCAGTTCCTTGTCCTGGGAGAGTCTGTGACCTTGACCTTGGTATTGAGAGGTTGTGATTGGCTGACTCCAGAAAGCACTGCCCTATTTGAACAATGGTTTAGCAATTCTTCATACATAATGGTATAACAGTATGCCAGTTGTCACCCACAGCTTACACAGCCCAGTGGCTAGAGCACTGAACTCCCAATTCAACCTTGCTGGTTCGATTCCCCATTGGGCCAAGCACTTTTTGCCACACTTTTTGCAACCATGTGTCATTATGTGATGGAAAATTGCTGTAATTGTAAAACCAGTAAAAATTCTTTTTTTGAATTAGAATTTTTTTGTCAAGCAATTCTTCTGTCCCTTGTAAATGCTTTTGAATTCTATTGAATGCACTGCTGTGATCACATGAGATACATAAGACTAGAAATAAAGAGTGGTCTACAGTTGCACATCCAGTCTAGTGGCTAGAGTTTGGAGCTTCAAGTCTATAGGTTGACAGTACTGAATGCTGGTGGAGGTAAAGTTTTTTTGTCACAACATTTAGCAATAGGTCTGGCCTAGTTCAGGAGTTCTTGATTGGCCATTCCATCTGCCTTTGACCCAGTTCCTTGTCCTGGGAGAGTCTGTGACCTTGACCTTGGTATTGAGAGGTTGTGATTGGCTGACTCCAGAAAGCACTGCCCTATTTGAACAATGGTTTAGCAATTCTTCATACATAATGGTATAACAGTATGCCAGTTGTCACCACAGCTTACACAGCCCAGTGGCTAGAGCACTGAACTCCCAATTCAACCTTGCTGGTTCGATTCCCCATTGGGCCAAGCACTTTTTGCCACACTTTTTGCAACCATGTGTCATTATGTGATGGAAAATTGCTGTAATTGTAAAACCAGAAAAAATTCTTTTTTTGAATTAGAATTTTTTGTCAAGCAATTCTTCTGTCCCTTGTAAATGCTTTTGAATTCTATTGAATGCACTGCTGTGATCACATGAGATACATAAGACTAGAAATAAAGAGTGGTCTACAGTTGCACATCCAGTCTAGTGGCTAGAGTTTGGAGCTTCAAGTCTATAGGTTGACAGTACTGAATGCTGGTGGAGGTAAAGTTTTTTTGTCACAACATTTAGCAATAGGTCTGGCCTAGTTCAGGAGTTCTTGATTGGCCATTCCATCTGCCTTTGACCCAGTTCCTTGTCCTGGGAGAGTCTGTGACCTTGACCTTGGTATTGAGAGGTTGTGATTGGCTGACTCCAGAAAGCACTGCCCTATTTGAACAATGGTTTAGCAATTCTTCATACATAATGGTATAACAGTATGCCAGTTGTCACCACAGCTTACACAGCCCAGTGGCTAGAGCACTGAACTCCCAATTCAACCTTGCTGGTTCGATTCCCCATTGGGCCAAGCACTTTTTGCCACACTTTTTGCAACCATGTGTCATTATGTGATGGAAAATTGCTGTAATTGTAAAACCAGTAAAAATTCTTTTTTTGAATTAGAATTTTTTGTCAAGCAATTCTTCTGTCCCTTGTAAATGCTTTTGAATTCTATTGAATGCACTGCTGTGATCACATGAGATACATAAGACTAGAAATAAAGAGTGGTCTACAGTTGCACATCCAGTCTAGTGGCTAGAGTTTGGAGCTTCAAGTCTATAGGTTGACAGTACTGAATGCTGGTGGAGGTAAAGTTTTTTTGTCACAACATTTAGCAATAGGTCTGGCCTAGTTCAGGAGTTCTTGATTGGCCATTCCATCTGCCTTTGACCCAGTTCCTTGTCCTGGGAGAGTCTGTGACCTTGACCTTGGTATTGAGAGGTTGTGATTGGCTGACTCCAGAAAGCACTGCCCTATTTGAACAATGGTTTAGCAATTCTTCATACATAATGGTATAACAGTATGCCAGTTGTCACCACAGCTTACACAGCCCAGTGGCTAGAGCACTGAACTCCCAATTCAACCTTGCTGGTTCGATTCCCCATTGGGCCAAGCACTTTTTGCCACACTTTTTGCAACCATGTGTCATTATGTGATGGAAAATTGCTGTAATTGTAAAACCAGTAAAAATTCTTTTTTTGAATTAGAATTTTTTGTCAAGCAATTCTTCTGTCCCTTGTAAATGCTTTTGAATTCTATTGAATGCACTGCTGTGATCACATGAGATACATAAGACTAGAAAATAAAGAGTGGTCTACAGTTGCACATCCAGTCTAGTGGCTAGAGTTTGGAGCTTCAAGTCTATAGGTTGACAGTACTGAATGCTGGTGGAGGTAAAGTTTTTTTGTCACCAACATTTAGCAATAGGTCTGGCCTAGTTCAGGAGTTCTTGATTGGCCATTCCATCTGCCTTTGACCCAGTTCCTTGTCCTGGGAGAGTCTGTGACCTTGACCTTGGTATTGAGAGGTTGTGATTGGCTGACTCCAGAAAGCACTGCCCTATTTGAACAATGGTTTAGCAATTCTTCATACATAATGGTATAACAGTATGCCAGTTG